>OZ010599.1:927700-940200 GCA_963932145.1 Acanthosepion lycidas | reverse complement strand
GCATACACGATTAAAAAATTCACCAGACAATAAAAACTAAATTTTGTCGTCAAAGTCTTTGTGTTATTAATTTGAAAACCCAAAGGATTTTTAATGTGAATTTTAAAATCCTTTTTAGAACTTTTGGAATTTTGGTAAAGATCTTATTCTGGCGTCAACGGGTGACCATAAAAATTAATATGGGAAACACGAGCGTCATTTTCCCGTGAAAATCACACTGATTTGGGAATCCTTGCAAAAATCGGTTAATTGTAATTTTAATGAAACATTTCAGGACTTATACACACATGAATAAAATTAAGTTTGTTTATAGAAAATGTTTGTAAAAGTATTTTTTTTTTTTTTACATTTGTTACAAAACCTCATTCATTTAATTTCACGAAATTTCGAGAAACTTTTCTGTATGTCTTAATGTTTGTTATAAAGGCAAATTCCTTAGAGAATTTAAATCATCATTTATCAGAAAATCTCTGAATCGTAAAAATAAAAAAATTCAATAAAACTACAGCACTAATTAGAAAAGCTTTGAGTTGTTCTTATGAATAACATTATAGACACTAATGTCTCAAGAAAAACGGTTTTTATACATAATTTTACAAGAATTGTTTTCACTTTTTAAAATTTTAATAAATTATAAACATTTAAAATTCTGTATTAATTTTTATAGCTAAGTTATATTTTTAAATTAATTAAGACTTTATTTACTAATCAAAAATATAAAAACCTCACTACAACCCCCAGCATTTTAAAAAGGATTTTTATGTGTATAAGAACAAGTCAATTTTTGTAAATACGGACATCCATGCACAATATTATCAGACACAGTAAATTTAAAATTTGTCTATTTTCCCAACCAGCGTCTTCGTAAGTAAGGATATAGAAACAAACTACTTAAAATTCAATAAAATATTAGATTGTTTGCTTAATTTTGTAAGAACACTGGGTAGTTAAAAATATATATATAAAAACGGCATTCATGTTGTATACATGTAATTTCTTTCAGATCTGACCTTCCTTAATTAAAACTCTAAAACATCAAAGCTGTCAATAAATCCCTCAACACGTCAAAAACGTCCCTCTCTTTTAAAAAGATACTTTTCTGGGATATTTTAAAATAAAGTAATTCAAAGCTAGTTTCAATTCAGATCAATTAAACTTTAAATTAGTTCATTTTTCCCAAATAACATTTAAAAAAAATATATTTTACTGATAAGGAGAAAAAACTTGCAATTAGTTTACATTCGTTTTAAAATGCACCAAAGTATTTTTTGCTTATTAGAAATATTAAAATTAATCAATTAGCTATTATAATTATTAAAACAAAAAATGAAATTTAAGAAAGATTTTTAATTTAAAAAAATATATTTTACGTAAAATAATGAAATAATATCCATTAATTCTTTAATTATAATATATATATATATATATATATATATATAAAATAGCTGACCACTCGTATTCGTGGATACCCGTCTATTAGGCTCGCTCAGGCACATTTGTGTTTGTTCAAAACCCAGAGAGCCTAGCTGTGGTTTATGCTGCAACTATGCTGAGCAGACCTTAGTTATAGTCTCTGGGAGAGAGCGTGCTATACAGAATTATCAACAATCTGAACAACACCACCATACTCAAACCCTCGGTCACGATGACTTGTGATTTCGTGCTAACACAGCTATCGATGGCCGACAATTTTACAATCAATTCTCCTGATGAGGATGTAATCTTGCCAAAATTAGAGTTCGGAGAAGGCAAATGAACATTTCAATTTATTTATTACTATTAATGATACTAAGCACTAGAATTACAAACACTTCTTGATGTAAATAATTTGATCTAGAAATACACTGGTCGGCTATTTAGTTTTGGAACGAAACAATATTTGTTTCATAATAAAACAGATTTTTTTAAAATTACATACATATATATATATATTTGTTTCATAAAACAGATTTTTTAAAAATTACATACCTATACATATATATATAATCGTAAAATAGATTTTAAAAAAATTATAATTTTATATATATATATATATATAATCGTAAAATAGTTTTTTTTAAATTATATAGGATCCATATAGGTGAAACCTAGGTAGGTTTACATGGCTTTTTAGGTTATATATATATATGTAATATAATAGATATTTTAAAAATTATATATAGATAAAATCGCAAAATATTTTTTTATAGTTTATATATATATATATATATATATATATATATATATATATATACATGAAACAAAGATTAGGTTACGTCCCAAAAATAAATAGCCGATCACTGTACTTCTAGAAGATCATGTTTTTACAACAAAATGTGTTTGTAATTCTAGTGTTTAGTATCATTAACAGTAATAAATAAATTGAAATGTTCATTTATCTTCTCCGAACACTAACTTTAGCTTGATTACATCATCATCAGGAGATTTCATGATAAAATTGTCGGTAATTCCAATTCTAATCCTAACTCTTCCGAGAATTTGACAATCAACTTCTCGGACGAGTGGATGTAATCTCCGTAATACTAGTCATAAATGAACATTTTATTTGGTTTATTACCCACCCACATACACATATAGTTATATATATGTACATATCCCTTCGTCTTTCTCAAATATTATATTTTCTTTGCTTATTTCAGTCGAAAGGTTGCTCGCTGTTATGTCAAAAATGAATGCCATTCGCCCTCATGATGAACAGTTATTGTCTATCATGGCGGCAGAAAGTGAAAAACAATGAAATCCTTAGTGTAGGCTTGCAGCGCCGACCGCATTCGAATCCAACCGGGCAAGGTTTAGGCATTTCTTATCGTTGCCCACTGTCTTCACCGCTACTCCCCGGCCATTTTCTATACAAGAGTTGTTTCAGCCATTTTCAGAGCTTAATCGGAACGTTTCACATTGGCACTCAGAGGAAAAAAGAAATTCTCAGTGATCAGGAAGTCAACTATTACTGAAAGAATAAAAGCTACTAACATGATTGCCTTTATCCAAAATGCATGCATTGTTATTATATTCATAATGACTAAATCAGGAATGAGTCTCATCAGATGTAGCAGGTAGGGCTTTTTACAACTTTATATACTGTCGGACTACTGTTCTTGTCTTTGTTGCTGTTATCACAACGTTATCGGTCTTTTTGTATTATGGTCTTCATCAGTTACTGGTCAGTCCGGATAATCTTCAGACAATTACGAACTGAAGCTTTGATGTAATCTACATAGTTAAATTGCCCTCGCTCCGCTGTCCGTTTATAGAGGTACCCTCACCTAGTTCTTATTTTAATAATACTCAGTTATTGCTCTCTCTGTGTTTCAAGTGAGTTTGATCAATTGAGCTAAAAAGAGAACAAAATGAAATAGCCATCGACATGTGCAGCGGCGGCAACAGGAAACTATCTTTCCCAATGAGGCCATATTCGCCTACATCCTAACGGGATATGATATTTAAATGAAGGCTACCAGCCTTTAAATATCGAGATTTATAGAGAAATAGCAAATTATATTTAGGTTTTATTTTTCTTCAAGTTATTCTTTTTATCGTGTTGTTAAATTGAACTCCAAATAATAATCCAAATTTTAAATTCAATTTTCGGCAGAATCTGAATTTTATTGCAATAATGACAAAAATGCATAAATTTTTATATTTTCATATTGAGAATGAAATTTCTTAATGTCCAGTTATTGTTATTTACATTAATTACAGCCTGACTATTGTCCTCGTCTTTGTTATTTTTATGACAATGCTTCGACTCTTGTTTTCCCCGCATTTCTTCAGATGTCTGTCGATCTGGCTAAACTTCAAGGAATTTCGAACTGAATCTCTAAGTCGGTTAATACAAACTTAGACACTGTGGCAACCGGACGAGCAATAACTGAGTAATACTAAATAATCCGAGATTATCTTAGAGATGGACAGCAGTAAAAAAAAAAAAAAAAAAAAAAAAAAATTGCCCTGTAAATTAAATATAGGGCTCAGATTGAAATTGTCTGGAGGTTATCTGGATTGAGAGACTCCTGAAGAAAGCTGGCGGGGACAATGGCCGAAATGTTGTAATAGTAAAAAGAAAGATGAGCTCGCTAATCTGAATGAAAATAATGCATCATTCAAGAAATTCAGACGGGATTATTCGAGTATGACAAGAGAACGTGAAGTAATGGCATTTCTTAAAACAATGAAAATTAAATTCGTTGATTTCAGCCATTGTTGTTTTTTTAATCATTTTAACCCAAGCTTCTAAGGATGAAAGGCAATAGAGTGAAGGATTTTAAGAACACATTACTGAAGAGAAAAATCAGTAAAAGAAAAGCTACCAATCTCGTACTGCGCTTAAATTTGTAAAGTTGATGCACCAATGAAGAAAGCTCATCTGAATAATTATCATGCAAATATTTATAGAAAATTCAGAGAGAAACTACGTCACGACGGCGTGAAAGTGACTGAAGCCGAGATGCCATGTCAGAACATTGTAGATTCTTCATTGAATTTTGTTAAGAAACTCTAGATCCATATCGAAAAGACTAGACTCGGTGTGTCAGCAATATTCAATGCATGGCTGAATGATAGATTTCACGGTGGAATAATGGGTAGTGGCTCAGATTGAGGAATCAGAGAGCCGAGTTCAAATTCCAGTCGAATCTATTACATTCACATACGTGCTAATACCCTTGGGAAAGGTATGAATCCTCTTCTTCTCCCCTCCTCTATGGGTTAATAACAGTACCGGGTTCTATAGCCAACTGGTCTACTGCAGAAAGAAATGGCAACCTTCTGCAGGGAAAAAAAATCTGCCTCATCAGTCATGTATCGAAAGATACATGATAGCCTAAGCGTATATCACGCATGGTACATTACTGACTGAAGATAGATTCTAGAGAGAAAACTTGTCTAACACGATAATGTGAACCAAATTTCCTTGCAAGATTTAGCAATTGTTTCAATATAATCGTTCTACATAATGCCAGTCGAAAATATTAGACCGAGAAGGCAAAATGGCTTACGCGCCTGAAGGTTAATATCAGCCATAATTATTGAAGCCAAAAAAGAAAAACAATCTCTAGGATGATTAAACGAGAAGAGATTACGTTTAAGAGGCGATGTAATTACCTAATGACCATTATAATAATGAATAAATTGTAATGATGATTTTAAGAAAACAATTTTAAAACAAATATAACGTTACAATATTTCTAAATAAGGAAATGAAGATAATAAAGCGATATTTTCGTACTGACAGAATAAATATTAAATTTCTTATAGATTTGTACCAATTTAATAAACTAGGCTCTATATTTTGGTCTTTTCGAGTACTAATTACTATATTTTAGACCAGGTGTCGGCAATATACGTCACGCGTGCCGCACGTGGCACGCCAAGCAATTTCTAATTCCACGCAGCCACAAATGCCATCACGCAGTTCGAACCAATAACTACTACAATGCAAAGAAGATATTTAGCTGTTTCAATTTTAATATATACTAAAGTACACTGTAACCCGTATATAAGAGACCCGGATATAAGAGAGATTTTCTCTGGTCCCAAATTAGAGCCTGTGTTAATATATATATATAATAGACAAAACCCGGATATAAGAGAAACCCGGATATAAGATACTTCTCCGGTCCCGACAACTCTCTTATATTCGGGTTACACTGTATATATATTATATATTACTACATAAAATATATTGTAGAACAGGTATATTGATCTTGACTTGCATAAAAAATACGTATAATGTTGGTACGCTGAATTATTTTAAAGCCCTAAATCGGCACAGGGGTAACAAAATGTTGCCGACTCCTGGTGTAGACATTATAAAATATATCATCTTTATTTGTGAAGGGAACAAATCAAATAGCGAGGAAATATAAAGTTACCAGTAATTATTGAGATCAGCGGTTCGCCCTTTTATCGGCACTGAAAGCAGAAATGGTGAGTCAGTTTCAAGTCCTCGTTTAGTTGGTTGTGTTCATTTCGTACTAATTTCTTTGTGAAGGGTATGAACCCATTACTTCTTATCGTACCCATCTACGGGTTAAATAAAAGTGTAGACCGGATCCACTAGCCTTGAGTTTTACTACTAGGTCAGCTCTCATTTTAAAACCGTGGAAAAAGCAACGGAAACAACTGTACTTTTTCCCCATGAACAATCATAGCAGTTAACAGATGATAAAGAAAATAAATTTGTAGGGAGATGTTTGCCTACGTCCTTAAGGGACATGTCCCGAAAAATAATGTGGTCTTTATTACATATTTGCTTTTTCTCGAGTAATCTTCTCATCCTCGTTATTTTTATCAGAACATTTCCTCATCTGTGTCATTCGCCCCTTCCTCGTTATACGGAACCATTCATTTGATCTGCGAAAACTGACTGTTCTCATTCCTTGACAAATTCTAAGAACCTGACGTGACTGCATAGATAGGCGGCTGATAAAACTAATCTTGCTCAAGAGTTTAATTAGTGGGTAAGGGTTAGTGGATCTGTTTATGCAAAAACTTACAGGAGAGAGACAGAGTCATCTAAAGAAATAATTGGTGACTACGATTCTTGGAACTACAGTAGGAGAGTGGACGTGAAACAAATGAATGACAGTAATATAATGCTGTTAATCGATAAAAGTTCTGTTTGATGTTTTCCGATATCTTGCGAAATAAGTCAGACACCTGAAGACGTCGGAGAGCAAAACATTTGAAAGAAATTAATAAAGACAACAAAGATGAAGAAACTCGTCCGATATCCGAGAAATCCAGGCAAGAATTTCAGGTAATATCATTTTCTTTAGTAAAGAGAAAATGCTTTTGATTTTGTTAATAATTCGATATTCGAATCGCCAACAGAAGATTAATATTTTGCGTGGGATTATTCTTAAAATCTCACGTTGAAATATCCGATCACCGAAGTTAAGCAACGTCGAGCTTGGTCAGTACCTAGATGAGTGAACGCTTGGGTATACCAGGTATTGTAAGCTTGGATGTGCGGGTGGTGTAATGGATAACAACAAATTTGAAATCGGAGAGCCGAGTTCCAATTCTAGTCGTGTTCGCTACATTCACTTCCGAGCAAAAATACCTTTGGGAAAGGTATGAATTCGTCTATTCTCCATCCAGCTATGGGTTAATTAGTAAATTATAATTATCTCCACCCCTCCCCCACCAAATCTCACAATAGGAGTAGATAGATTTGCCTATCATTCGGTTCACACACATCTCCGGTCTTTTGAAAAGGAGTAGAGGTTTATCCCTTGTTTCCTGTTTAAGATTGGGTTTCCGGTTAAATTCTTTTCATTTATTCACTCTCAGTAGCCCTTTGTGTCATAGTAGTATTATCACCTTACTTGGGGTGAACTGATTTTAAATAATCTAACAGTATTTTCCGGCATTAAATAACCTGCAAAAGTTTGAAAAGCCGTAAAAACAAACCAATTAATCAGTCTTAAAATCTCTTTGATAGTTAAGTGAATAGTTTTCGAGTCATTAAGAAAATCATTTAAATATTGATTAATTTCTGAAGCATGCTTTTCGGAGTTATTTTCACCTTTGTGTTAATTGTTTAAAATCTTCCATGTTAGCAAAAAAGATAAATATGGAGAAGATTTCGGTGTTTTTGTTATAATTTGGTTTGGCAATTACTGTATTGGGTTTCTGGAACAAAGATTTATCTCTATTTGCATTCAGGCTCTTGTTATCACTTTATTGCATCTACAGAGATTATTGTTCTCGCCCCTTGTATATATTCATGGTTAATTGACTTTTTGCTTCTAACGAGTTTCAGTGTATGTGTATTACCCAGCCCAAGGATTGAACTCACAAAGTCACTATGCCGCTTTTGCCAGATTAAACATTCAACTTTTGTTTTCGGCAAAACAATATAATGCCACTTTTGTCAAACATTTCTTTGCAGTATTATCGTACACTCTATAAAAAGTTGAAGAAGCTTCAAATACACTTCTAGGATATTTCTAATATTGTACAATATAGCCCCGTAGATTAAATAAATGGTTCAGTTTTTTTAGTACTACTCTCAGTAGAATCAAGACAAGAAATAACAAAGCAGTATAAAAAAAATGAACAAGAAACATCCCTAGACATGGACAAGGGAACAAAAACAATCTGGCCCTATAGATTAAATAAATGGTTCAGTCTGAAATTCTCTGAACTTTACACAAATTGATAGACACCTGAAGAAGACCAGGAGGGCACAACAGCTGAAAGATTGTGATAATAAAAACAAACATGTGGATATTAGTTCATATTAAATAATGAAAATAGCAGTTACTCGACTTTAGATTATTAAACATTTTGGTTCAACAAACAATAATTTGAAAAATAAAACCTAAAAAAATCGTATTTCACTTTAAACATAGATATTTAAAGGTTTGAGGATTTTTAAAATTCCATCTGGTTTCAGGATTTAGGTAATCATTACTCCTTGGATCTTCGTTTTCTTTATTATCCGTAAATTAATCCTATTAATTTTTCGGAAAAGACATTGGAGTGGTTTCCCGTTACCTTTTTCAGATCTTTATTTAAACTTTTATTTTAATAAGTTATAGTAAGATATACGCCTGAACAAACTTATATATATATATATATATATATATATATACATACATACACTGTTACTATGTATGAGGGTCAAGCAGATCAGTTCCTAGGAAACCAACACACCAACACATGAGATTTGATTATAGTGGTGAAGCTTTCGTGCAGGACCAGCCACACTTTTTGAAGGGCCGAATACAGAGACCTGGTGCACTACGTGCCACAGGGTCCCCAAACGATCCTCCTTAGGTTTTAAATTCAGAGTTGTTCTTCTCCAAGACCAGTTGCCATCCAAGGCTATAGAATCCAGTCTGTCCTGCTATTTACCCATAGCCGTTTATTTACAAGATTATAAAAAAATGGCGAGAGAACAATGACATTTTTTTTTACAAGAGTATAGAATTTAATTTGCAAACCATAACAATAATTTATTTACAAGATTAAGAAAACCTTCTTATAGTTTACTATGAATATAATTTTATGTTTACTAGATTATAAAAATATGTGAACTATAATGATATATTTATTATTTACCAAATTATCAAGAAATAAATATGAAAATAAATTTTTATTCATAAAATTATAAAATAAGAATATTAAATAAACACATAACGATGAGTAACTCTGATTAAACACTTTAATAAAAATGAAATTTCCTAAAATTTTCATTTGCTCTCGCCATGAAAATCAATGAACGCTGAGCGAACTTTATTTTGGAAAACTTATTTTCTTTTTTATGAATACACCTTGAGGATTCGTAGTTCGCGATACGTTGGAACAGAGAGGAGAGAGAGAGAGAGAGACCTTCCTTCTTTGTAGCAGACAGTCGTTCTAATTAGTTCCTTGGTCGTTAGAGGAGAGGGCCAGCTTGTCTCGCTTTTTTACAAAAGAGGAAAGAAAATAGACCTCGAATCCCCTTTTTCCTGCATTTATATTATTGTCGGGGAATGTGGTGAGTGCATACAGCATTATCCTTCGCTTTGGTACAGACTCTTTGATCTTGTGTCTTGCTTATCTAAGTATCTGGTTTCAGAAAATGAAGTTAGCTGATTGACATGTCCTTAAGAATGTTGGTGTTAATGTTAATGAAGTGTTAAGATTATAAGTAGGGCATACTTTTCAGGGGTTTTAAGAAATATTTTTATTTTATTTATTAAACTTTGTCTACTATTACAAGAGAAGGAAAAATTAGAGATATTGAAACAAGAACAAGAAGACATGTCAAAAAGAGAGAGTAAGGAAAAGAGATATATTAACGAGAAAGAAAGAAAGAAAGAGATGAGAAGATTAGAAGAAGAATAAATATTCAAGCAAAAGAGAGAGTGGTGAGGTTGACTGAGAAAGAGAGAAGGGATGTTTAGGTAGCATCGAAAATAGAAAAGAGACATCGGAAAGGAGCGATGATATTTTGAAGAATTAGAAAAAAGTTTATTCAAATGTCAAGAGATAAAACAAGTAGAACAGAAAGAAAAAGATTTTTGAATGAAGAAATATAGAAATAGAGACTGGGGAGAATCGAGACGCTGAAATGATCGTCTTTTGTTTGGGTTTATAAAGTTGGTCTCCGAATTTGTAGAAGTGCCAATTCTTTTCATATATTTCTAATGAGTAAAGTATAGAATTTTCTTCTATTCTGCTTATTTTCTTCAGAACTATGTATTTTATCTCCATTCAATTCTAAATTTAAATTTCATTTACAAGTACCATGGTACAGAGCCGGTGAAAGGGTCTAGTGCCCCAACCCCCAATCTATGATTCGGGACCCCCCACTCTACTAAATCTCAAATTTTATAAAGTAGTATTCATCTAAAATACATATGTTATTGTAACCTAATTATGGAACAATAATGGATTATATGCAATATAGGTGAACAATTCAACTTGAAAAACTGAAAATAAATACAGTGTATCTTAAATGCAAGTTAGAGACATGTCATAATAGATCGTTCCATCTGAAATAAATGTTTTGTGGCAATTTTTGATATCAACCTGTGATTTCACTTGTTAAAAAGTTGAATAATGCATTCGACATTATGGATAAAAAAAATAGTGAATTTTATAGTGTTTTTCAAAACTTTGCATGGGCAAAACAAATTAACGGATTTGAAAAAAAAACAAAAAAAACCCAGAATGTGACGTTAAAATCAACGAAAAGTTTTTATCCTTTAATAGTGGTTTAATTTAATTTCTACCGCATATAAATGTAGTTTGAAAAAAAAAAAATGTTGATAAGATAGCGAGTGTCGCAAAGCAATGCCCGGGGCTCTACCAATTAGGCTAACGTGTTTTGGCAGTACACGACGGCGATGCCATTATATAAATTTTAATTTTATAAATTAATTAACGATTTATTTACTTTTTGGAAAAGTGTAAGCGCGAAAATTGTAGACAACAGTCGCATAAAAAATACGAAAATTAAAATGACGATTTATGTAATATTATTTACATTTTATTATTAGGTTGGTGCAAAAATAATGGCGTGATAATGTAGTTTTTTGACGTATTTGTTGTTGTAAATCAATTCAAGGAGTAATCCTTTTAATATATTTTATGGCAATTAAGGCCCTGCATTTGCACGGCCCCAAAATGCTCATAAATATCTCTTGGGTCTTTCATGCGAAATGAATATTTACCCAGACCCCTTAAAAAACCAATATTTATAATGCGGTGAAACTAAATGTAAACAGGAGGTGGGGATCTTCTATTCCAATATAAACATATCGATATGCTGCAAGAAGTCGCCATTAGGGACTTGAAAATTGGCCCCAAATTAACCTTGTCTAATAAATCACATGGCAACAAATTAAAGTATATAATTTTGCCGCCTTTCTTAAAGAACACAAAACGATAACACATTTACAAATGTAAGTAATACGTTATATTAAGTATGGCATTTTTTTTTAATTTGAAGGTATTTCTTAGTTTTATAAAATCGGTTTTTGGTTTAACTAAGAATTATATTTAGACAATTTTAAGTTTTTTGTTTACATATCAAAATTAATTATTTATATAATAACCTATTTTACTTATTTCTTGACCACTGAGAATCCCTTTTAGAGCAGACATTTTATGCGCAGAAACCGGATAAAACAACTCTTTTATTGTACAATTTAATTATGAAATGATCATAAGTTTGTTTTGTTTTGTTGTGTTTTATGGCATATCAGCCTCATTGGGTTATTTAATGCCGACAACCTTTTTTTTTTAATATTTTGTTTTGTCAAAAATCTATTTCTGGTAATATGTTTTTCTCAAAAATGTATAGCTGGTAATATTATTTTAAAACATGCATTGCTGGTAATGTTTTTTTTTTTTCAAAAATATATTGCTGGTAATAGTTTGTTTCTTCAAAAATTTATTTCTGGTAATAATTTTTTACAAAGTATTTCTGGTATTAAAACCTACTTTTACACTTTTATAATGCATTTTGCCTCAGTTTGGAGGTTAATTATTTGCCCATGGCTGGGACCCTAACAGGTGCTACTACCCTGGGTCAGGGTGGACCTGGGAACACCAGCACTTAAGAGGTGGTTCTACGCTCCTCAAAACTTCCTGATCAGAGGCCTTGCTGTTGGACGTAGTTTATCGTCTTACCCAGAACGCGAAATGATCATAAGATCAAAATATTTCTTCTATTTATGCAGAAATTTCTAAAGCTAAAGCAAAAAGAGGTGGAGTATGTAAAGTCAGAGGATAGTGATAAAATAAAAATAAAAAACCGGAACATTGCCTGAGTAGACTTGGTTCAAATGCAGTCGATGCTAAAATACATCTGTGATTATTATTTTATTATTTCATTTTGTTTTCTTTCTTACCTACCGGGAGAATTTACTGTCACTCCATATGCAATTATTAGAGAAAATGAAAAGTTTGAGTTAAGAATTAAATAAATATTACCTGTGACATCACAGATTATTTACAGTCAGTGACCCTGTTGAGGCTAAAAAATCATTAAGTAAATC
>OZ010599.1:840200-917700 GCA_963932145.1 Acanthosepion lycidas | reverse complement strand
AAATTATTAGGAGGATTTGAGATAATATAAGACGAAATGGCCGTCCAGTGCTTTCTGCATTCTCTTGAGGTTTCTTCTAGACTCGATGAATTACTTAATTATAATTATTTCAAATCCTCCTAATTTCTATCACTAATAAAATGGCGTATTACGATAGATTCAAAAGAATTTGACATAATAGAGATATAATCCTTATTACTTTTGTCTGCGAAAAACTTAGGCTAGTTGCAATCTTTCTGGCTCCAACAATTATTCTCAGGTTACACGCCATTAAATCCTGTTAGCTTTCCATGGTTGCTATAGCTACACTGCCAAAGCGACATTACCTCAAATAATCTAGCTGATTCGATTTCTGCAAGTGACATGAGTGGGCGTAACCATCTTGTTTATTTTTTCTCTAATTGCCTAGCACTTCATTTTAATTGTTTTTATTTCTATCTTTAGACATTTTGGAAAATTATTTTGACACGTTTCACCGTTGAATGGACGTCATTAGAAAAAGAATTCATTTCAACAAAATCTAAATTCTCGAAACAAAACTTGATTCAGTTTAAGCAAATGAACAATGGACTTTCACTTTAACTGTTTTGTTATAGAAATTTGGTTATTTTAACTAATTTCAAATAAGTTTCATTTTTATGCATTGATTAATTTTTGGTTTACGTATTCCCTATTTCAGTTTTCATTTAGTAAGAAAAGGCGATAAACGGAAATATCCCGGTCGTATTTTTAATCTTTTCCAGGTCAAAATTGTGATCACGAAGATCCATGTGCTGCTCTAGTGTATTCAGCGTATTGTTTAAATTTTCTCTTTATTTTCTTGTTCGTGTTATATTTTTTTTTATATCACAAAATGTTTCATCAACGGACGGATTTAGGCCGTAAACAGCTTAACAAAATTTAGGGCCCTTTCATTATGTATGTCCCCCACTTCAAGAGGCCCCATCGAATTTAAAAGACTCACTCCAATTAGATAGTCAAATACCCAAAGAGTTTCAAAGAACTCTGTTAAATCTGGAAATAAAAAAAATCTCGTCTGTTCTAATTATCTTCATGTTTTTTTTTTAGTTTTATCAGAGGCCCAAGACAAGAGAGCTCTAGTAATGAGGTTCTTGAGTTCTAGACGATATTAGCCCATATGTATATCCAGTACTGATTTCACTGATGTATTTTCTAGGGCCATTGTTTAGATTCCTACTTCTGATTTAAACTTACTTGTTCCTGAAGTGTTTTAATAATTTTTTATATTGAGAAGTAAATAAATATATTTCAATTTCATTAGTTATGAAGGTTTTAGGTAATATATTTAGTATATATTAATTAGGTTCAATTAGGTAATATATTAGTTTTTAGCTAATATATGTCTCTAGTTTTTGTGTTAAGGTTTTTTTTTTTGTTTCTTTTTTTTTTCTCCATGGGAGGGGGTTAGATTATCCCTCTCCCTTAAAGATATGATTTCACACACATACTTTTCCGATTGATTTACATGGTGATGCCATATATTTAACCATCGTTGATTGAAAGAAACAGATGCTTTTTCAGTGGAAATAATATTTTCAAAGAAGCTGTGCAAACGTATATATACGCGCGCGAATTAACAATAAACTATTTTTTGTTTCGGGCCCTGTATGAATTATGAAACCGGTAAAGACAATTTCATACAGACCCAGCTATATATATATATATATATATATATATATATATATAAAATTAAATGAACAGGTTACACCTGTGTGCGTTGCTTTGTTATTCAGATAATATAATTGAACACATCAATCATAGCAAGATGAATATTTATGTCGAAACAAGCGAGATAAAAAAAAAAGAAAAAAGAAAGAAAAGGCGTTAAAAAAAAGAAGAAATTCCTTGTCATTTTGGTATTTCGATGAATGAGTAAAATTTTATTGAACTTCAGCTGAAAATCCTACTGGCGAAAGCGGGTGCACGCGCGTGCGCGAACAAACTTAGTACGTCATCAAAACGTCCTGCTTATAAACAACGAATGAAATTTTTGGAATAAAAGAAAGAAGAGATTTGAAAATTCTTTTAAAGAAGTCAAATAATTTTCTAGATATCAATAATGCTTTTCAGCAGCAATAATTACATGCATACATGTACCACGCATACGCAAAGCGAAAATATGATGACTTGTATCCAAGTATGCCCGTCTACTAGGGCGGCTGTTTTGTTCAACAGAGTCCACCTGTGATTTATACATCAACTATAATGAACGGACGTTAGTTACAGTTTCTAGGTGAGAGCGAATTATCTGGCGATGATGTATGACGAGCAAAAGCATAGACAATTACGTCGTGAGTCAAACTGTTGTAGGGTTTTCAAGAGCTTTCCAATGGAGACATCAGGTCTTGAATCAAAGTAAAACGATTCTTTTAATAATGATGTTGAGATGGTAAATATTATTGGTTAGTTTTTGTTTAGCAGTATATCAAACTCTTTGGGTTATTTAATAACGAAATCTAAATATTTTGTATCCAATTTCATTTGGGGGAGGGGGATAATAATAATTTTAGTAATAGAAATCTTTACAATTAAGCCATAGCTGGGGATAGAAGAGGTGGATTCATACCTTTTCCAAAGGTATCTGAACGTAAGTGAATATAACAAACCCCGGGACCATTATCCATTATGCCATCCGCACATCCAAGCTTGCAGCACCTGGCATTCTGAAGTGGTTATCCATCTAGGTATTGACTAGGTTCGAGGTTGCTTAACTTCATTGACCGTACGGGAATCGCTGCTTCAACGTGATGTGTCCGTTAACTCGGTAAGTATTGTGTTTGTCAGAATCAAATTATTCAAAACCGCTGGAAATACATTTTCCTGAAAGGTAATGACTTTTAAATAACTTCTTACATCAAAGCTGAATCAAATAAAAAGTATAAGGAATAAATGTCTACAGTCTGATATTATTATGCGAATCACATTAACCTCAACAACACGAATTGGTTTTGAAACATGTTTTGACAAATTTAAAATATTATTGAAGTAAAAAGTGATTTTCTGGTTTTGATTAATAACATCACATTGTAGGGTTTTTTTTTATGATAAATCCAATAACTTTAATAAAACATGTTGAAGCTACCTAAAAAAATAACTCAAATTTTGTTTTGACGTCTATATTTATCGTTTCAAATTTGACAAAAATGTTTCAAAGCCAATTCGTATTATTGATAGTGAGACGATTTACATATTAATCCCGATTATTTTTGGTAAATTTAACGTAAAATACAATGGAAAATCGTGTTGAATTTTTTCTGTGAAATTGCTTTTACAGTAGAAATATTTTTAAAAAATACCCCGGGTACTATAATAATTATAATTAATACGTGTAGAAATTATAGTCTTACACTGAAGAGATACAAAAAGTATTTTTTTTCTCTATTTTTATAAAACCAAAAGTGTTAAAAGCCCACAGGGACAAAAATAGGTCCATTAAGTATGTACATCTATTTGTGGACAGCGAGAAAATATTTTCTACATATATACGAGGGGTACTGAAAATATTTTAGACCGCCCAAGCTTTTCACCGATAAATCTAATCCTTGGTCATTTTGTCAGATTTTGAAAAATGGATAGGGACGAGAAATAAATAACCATTCAACTCATCCAAAATGGTAAAACAAGAATTTTTAAATGGGTTCTTCACTCGTGGTTTCCATGTTCTTCAGATAACCAATGGATATTCTTTCTGATCGATGATTGTTATAATTTAACTTGGAATTAAATTGATTTCTGATTTCTATATCAGATTTTTCTCTGTCTTTATATATATATATATATATATATATATATATATATATATATATGCTGCGGTGAAGTAATTGTCGTATAATTACGCAAAAATGAAAATAACACTGAATCTCATTTTAACAGATATATTTACCCAAATTGCACAAAAATACCGTGAAATACAAAAAAGTAAATAAAATCGACATTGGCTTCAACTCCGGCGTTTAGAATCTCCTGCAACTCTTCTGGACAGTCTCTTTGTACAAGTTGGCGAATATTGCCGTAATCCTTGCTTTCAGTTCATCTTTAGTGTTACAAGAAGTTTTGTTGGTCTCTCGCTCAACTGCGCCCTACACATAATAATCAAGGGGGTTGCAGTTTGGGGAGTTTGGGAAGTTAGGTGCTATGTAGTCACAGAAACTGTCTGGCAGGAATTACTGGGTTCTTCTGTTTGTGTGGCATGATGCTAAATTCTGTTAGCAGACATAGGGTCCTCCTGCAGCCACCCTCTTGACCCGGTGCAGCACTACCTCCTCCAGGCACGTGTTGAATCTGAGTATCTCACTAAAATATTTGGGAGTTCTTTATTAATCAGAACAGTCAGAGAGTGTTTTCACCATTAGACTCATCCAAGCACTCCAAAATGTTCCTATTGGAGCTTCCGGCGCAAATGCCAAGAAGTACAGCATGCCGTGTCCAAATTTCTGGCCGAGTCAATTGCGTCATGGTGTTTTTTTTTAAACAGATTATGCTCATCTGTTTGTATTATACTTTGCAGTCGACAAAATGAAAAGCAAACAAGGCGTATACACGAATTTAAAAATATAAAATGGCGATAAATTTACCCAACGTGCCCTGCATATATATATATATATATATATATATATATATATATATATGCGCGCGTCTGTGTGTGTGTGTGTGGGTATCTGTGTCTGTGTCTAGGATGTATAATAGTATCAGAAATAAAAGTGAAAATGAGACAAAGTGGAAAATTTATTAACGACACATTTCGCCGGAGAGCGTCTGCTCTCTTTGGGTTCTTCAGGTTAGAATGAAAGTAATACAACCCTTTGTGAGAGGAAAAAGCCTTGGGATGTCTGAGGATAAGTGAGAAGCATAAATCAAATTAAATTACCTTTGATTGTCACACGTCATATATATATATATATATACAAATTTCCAAGAGGATAGAATCCAGGTAGAACTCAGTGTTCAGGGGTCAGTGAATCGGTAGCGAATTATGTATCAAAAAATAATTCATATTTATCTGTATCTCACTCTTTTAAACCGTTATTTAACTCCTCTCTTTAAAACTTCTCTCTGTTAAATTTTAATCCCCACCTTCACCTTTTAGGCCTTCCTGTTCTTCTTTCTTCTGTCACACCCTCTCTCTAGAGCTTTCTTACATTTCCCCCTCACACTTGTTTTCCACTTCCACACATATACTCTCACTAAAATTTTATTTTTTATACCGGAGTTATATTTTCCGATTTCTTTTTGAATTTGTAGGTCTGATGAATTGGATCGTGATTTCGATTCCAATGTAATAAATTATAACCATGGAATATTAGTGTTTGAGCCTTTTTTTATTATACATATATATATATATATATATATATATATATATATATTAGGTTGGTGCAAAAATAATAGTAACATATGTGAGAAAACGACATTATTTTTGCACCAACCTAATATTTATATATACAGTGTAACCCAGATATAAAACAGTTGTCGGGACCGGAGAAGAAGTCTCTTATATCCGGGTTTCTCTTATATCCGGGATAGGTCTATTTTGTTTAGGTAAGTATGGCTCTAATTTAGGACCATAGAAAATCTCTCTTATATCCGGGTTTCTCTTATTCACGGGTCTCTTATATCCGGGTTACACTGTATATGAAATGTAATTTAAGTTTTGAAAAGTTCCTTATTTGGAAGGCTATTCACAAACTGTTCAACTTTAAATGAATTGTTCAGTCAAAAGCTTTTGAAGGTATGGTATCAATTGTTTTCCTAGGTCAGGAAGTTGGTCTATTGTTTTCAAATAAGCATAAAATAAATACCTATAAATAAATGTTCTATAGGACGGATCTCATATCAGTTTGAAGGCCACTGACTGTAAACTTAGCTATATTGATGAGACGTCTCCTCATTTCCGTTTACGTGCAATGGAACATCTCGTTGTGGATAAAAGGCCTTCAATTTTCAAGCGTTTGTCAAATAACAATTAGCGCAAGCAAAAATGTAATGTTCCTGCACTATTGACAAAGTGGACATACCATACAAATTGGTTATTAAAGAAGGATTCTTGATTGCTAAAACAGAGAAGTTATATAATGAAATCAGTTGCACAAATTCCTCCTTTCTTCTTCTAAGAATTTTTTATTACTAATTTATACAAATGGAGACTAAAAGAGTTTTTACGCTTATCTTTTTACATTTTATCTTATAAATGGGTTGTCTGTCTTTAAAATGAGCATTCGAAATCCTGCGTTTTTTATCCAAGATTAACAGCAGCATCTATCGCACTATATAGAAATTCCAAACTCAGGACATTTTATACAAATGAATGCCGTTTGTTTTGTAAAAGATATCTTTTATATATATATATATATATATATATATATATATATATATATATATATATGGAAATTTCTCTTATTTAACCAGTAGAGAAGACAATATTTATGAATAAAAATGACAATAGGAAAACTGGTAATTGCTGACGCGTTTCGTCCAATGTGGACTTTATCAAAGCAAAATACGAAAATGAAAAAAAATACATGGTTATGAACAGTCCTGAGTAGTTCTCACCCGTCGAGGCGCAGTTGAAATGCACCGAAACGAAGTTGCATCTTTGTAGTGACTAAACTGTTTTTGTCTGTATGATAAAATTATAATAAATAATTATCGCTCTACTATCGGTATCGAGCCCACTTTTGAATTAATGCTGTGAACGTTGGAAGTTATATATTACCTTCGTTATGTGTGTGTGTTTGTGTGGATGCGTATTTTATTCAATCATTTCATCCCAAGCAAGACAATAAGGCCACTAAAATGCAAGGGGTTACTGAGTGTTAGAGAATATAATAAGAAAGAGCAGGAATTAAGAAGACAGAAGATAACGATTGATATTGCATTTAAATTTTTGAAGATCAAAGTTGACTGGAAAGCAACAAGCCAGAATAGAGTTCCACAAGTGAGAAGTGGGAGAGAAGAAACTGTTAGCATAGAACTTACGGATGCATCTCGTAATTTCAGTTGTAAAATGAAGAGACCTTGCCGCCAATCTAGTACTGCGCTTAAATTCATAAATTCTGCGTATCATAGAGGAAAATTCATCAGAATAATTGCCATGAAACTATTTATAAAAAAGCACAAAGAAGCTACATTTCGGCGGTGTGAAAGTGACTGAAGGTGAGATTCCAGGTCAGAACAAATAACATTGCAGAATTTATCACAAATAACATTGCAGAATTTATCAGGAATTTGGAATTTATCAGGAATATCTACATATATGGCACCAGACCTGATATTCAATGCATGGACGAACGGTAGACTTATAAATATGTGAAATAGATTCTAGAGAGAAAATTTGTCTAGAACGACACTATGAAACAGCTTTCCTAGCAATTGTTCCAATGTAATCTTTCCAATTCATATCAGCGGGAAACTTTAGTCCAAAAAGGTGCAGTGAATCATTCACCTTGTGATTGTCATAAGTCGTGTTGGTGGAAGGCAAAAACGGCTTCTCTCTCATTATTAAAAGAGAGCAGTTTTATTTTGGAAGCGTTAGAATTAACAAGTCATTCTTTGCCCCAGTTAACAACATATTGTAGGTTATGTTTTAGATCAGCTGCCATTTTGACCTTTTCGAACCGATCAGACGTACTATTAAGACAGGAGAAAATTAACATAGATACCGTGTTGTAAACTGATCACATCAGAGAAGTCGTTGAAAAATTAGAACTAGGTATTTCCATGGATAGATCCCTGGGGAACCGAAAGAAAAATTACCAAATAGAAACATTAAAAATGTGAAGATATATAATACAGGTTGATTATTCTTTATCCGATAATCCAAAATCTGAAAACCTCCAGAATCCGAAAGTTTTTCAGATGCTAACATGACTTGCAAAAAATGGAAAATTCCAGAAAGCACAGCTACGTAGCCTACATTGGCGCCAGTTTTTTTTTTTTTTTTTGTTAGAAATCGTCACACCTTCGTTCGTGGATTATTTACCGGGTGTTTCGTACTCAGTAAAAATATTATTCAAAATATTAAAAAAATCCTGTATTTATATATTTTTGTAAGCAGTGATCATGTTTTTTGTACACGTACAGAAAGTAGAAAACATTATTTTTATGTGAAATCTTAATTCTACCATTCAAAAATCCGTGTGTGCATTATATGACTAGCGTCATTAGCTTTATCTGTATGTACAAAAAATATATTAAATTTTATATAAAACTACATTCAAGGTATTAGGTTGGTGCAAAAATAAGGTCGGTTTTTGACGTTAAAAATACGTCAAAAAACGACCTTATTTTTGCACCAACCTAATATTTGTATAATCTGCGTTATGAAATGTAAAGGAATATGACGTTTATGCTTGAGTTCCATTTCCAAGCTGCCTGGTTTTATAGATGCTATATACAAATGCAATTGCCTGTATTTCAAAATCTGAAAAAAATTGGAAAACTGAAGTAATTCCGATCCCATGAATTCTCAAAATGTAATGATGCTTGAATGATTATGTTAATAAACATTGAAATATATCCACGATTTATTTCATTTTCTTATTCGTTTATTAAGTATTGTTGATGAACAGGGTGTATATAGGACTTAACTTCCTTCCATTAGTTTACCTATTGTGAACTGGTTAAGGTTTTTAATAAAGAATCAACTTGACGTATCTTATTCGGAAAAGGACAAAAGACGGACAGGTTTTATGAAAAAAGGAAAAAATAGGTAAAACAAACAAATAAACAAGCAACAGAAACAAACGAAATATTTTCATCTATGAAGATAGAAACTTTTTTTTTTTTTTAATTGCTGATAAAAATAAAAATAAAATGCTCGTAAGACAAATGCATCTTCTCCCTAGAATTATTCAACCTTTACAACGAAGTGATCCCAAGATATCTAAAAGTTCTACCAGGATTCATTATTGGTAGAGACAATCTTAACAACCTAAGATACGTAGATGGTAGTGAACGCAGAAGAAAAACTTCTAGAAAAGGGAGTAAATAAAAGCAGGAAGAAAGGACTAACCAGCAATTGTTAGAAGACACAATATATGATTGTCAGCAAAAGGAATAGCTCAGATGCGAAAAATAAATTGGAGATGTCAAAATCAACTAAATACGGAAATTTAAATCTCAGGGATGTGTTTAAAATCGACACGAAAATTGACACTGAAGTCCGAAGTTGCATTGGAATAGTGAAAGATGCCATACAAAAGCTAAGAAAAGTATTAAGAAATTGAAAATTTCGTTAAAAACAAAGAAAAAAAGGAATTAAATATGTAATATCTGTCCTTCTCTATGGCAGTTAATGCTGAATAATCTCCTCAGTGTTGAAGAAGAAACTTGGGGCAACAGAAAGCTGGTTCTACAGAAGGATGCTGAGAATACCATGGACAGAACAAGCAAGTAACGCGGATGCTTTAAGGACAATGGGAACAAAAAAGATGCGTATATTTAACATCAGAAACAGATAGTTAAGAATCTTAGGACATAATAAGAGGACGTGGAGAATTTGACACTGACTTGCGGAAAGTTTGCGGGATAGATGGAAATAGCGATTAACCTATTAAGTTTGTGTAAATGAATTTTAGATCAGGGAGTAAGAAATATAGTAAAAAGCAAACCTTACTCAGAGCTGCAAAAAATTAGAAGTTGTGGAGAGTCATATTCACTGAACAGGCACAACACAAAGAAGAAGAAAGAAGAATAGTAATGGTTCTGGCCCAATGAAGTCAATCTGTCAGTCAGTCTTTCTTTCTCTCTCTCTCTCTCTCTCTTTCTCTGCTAGGTTCTTTGAAAATGTGAGCGATCATGTCTCTCCCCAGCTTCCCGTTTTGCTGCTCCCAGCAATACTTACCCTTTTTATGACTCTTCTTTCTGTTATTTGCTCCTTCGCCTATTTGCTTAAACCTATCAAGTAGGGATTCTCACTGCTAGATTCTGTTTCTTTTGGCCACGATTTATCATGTGAGTTCACTAAGCCTTCTTTCCTCGTTATATCTCCTAAGGATTTAAGCTTTCTTTGTATTTCTTATTCTCCTTCTGTCTGCAAGGTAAATATACTCACGTCTAAACACCGCTTAAAATGAACTTACGTCCGAAACCTACATAAATATAAAAAAGCAAATGCAAATAACACGTAAACGGGTTTAAATTCAACCAGCTCCCCCCCACCCATGCCTCCTCCTGCCCATAAAATACCTATGAATACACTCAACCATCTCTAACAACCATACACATATGTCTACACATGTGCAGCTTCGTGAATATAAACGTCAAAGGAGCCAATCTATTTCAAGCTTGGTCGCTTTGCCTCACCCTACACCCTGTAAAAGCCCAGTATGATTCCCATCATTGCTCGTACGGCGATCCATCACTGTCAGATTAAAGAAAACAAAAGACGTATGAAAGGCCTGTCTGGCGACACTGCTTAACTGTAGCGCTCATCTGGAAGCTAGGACAGTAACAGCATTTGGAATAACACTAACTATAGAGATAGATTTCAGCATATGAGACCAGCGTACTATGACAGGTTATATGAACCCACGACTTTCGATACGTGCATGAGCGCTGTGAATGGATCGAATTCTATAATGCGATAATGTAGTGATTCACACATTGTACACCGCGGCTCCTCTGGTCGTCTCGGGGCTTTTGAAATTTTTCATAATTCCAGGCAGTTGTAATATGCTGATGCACTGTCACGATGGTACGAAGAGCCATCTGTTGTGCGCCTCGTGAATCACGCTGTACATTGAACATCAACTTTTGAATGGCGCTCGGGCAGTAGACATTACATTATGTATTGTTCTAGAACTGTTTGAAACATATGCTATTGTGTATAAAGAATTGAAAGAGTTTCCGTGGCGTCAATACTGACTGACTTTATTGAATGTTAATGTCATGAAGATAGTAAGTTATAACAATGACTAAAATATAAAAAGTTAAAATTTAAAGAAAGTTAGTAACATAAATTTAGAAGCTTAAATTAGTATTTAAGGCTGTAGTACTTGCCTTAGTAAAAAAGAAAATCATCGTCATCGTCGTCATCGTCGTCGTCATCGTCGTCGTCATCGTCGTCATAGGATTATATATCTGGATTGAAATCAGTCACTCATGCACAGCATGTCTTAGTCAAATAGACCTGACTGAGATCCTTCATCTACAGATCAAACAACAGTCGATTTCCTCCAGCTTGAAGGCTCGCCTTGGTCACGGACATGTGGTCGTTGATTCCATCGGGGTGGAGGGACCTCCACTCTGGCTGCTTAATCCAGTCTCAGAAACCCTTTACCTAGCGATGCTGTATCATTAATTCACTGGCTGCCTATATAGCCCAGTTGACTCCCTTGTTCTGGATGGCCGTTAATCCGACAAGAAGGTCCATCCGCTGTTGTTTTTAATACTGCTGACGATAGCGGCTCGGACTAAGGAATCAAAGAGCCGAGTTCGAATTCCAGTCGAATCTGTTACATTCACTTACGTGCTAATAACCTTGGGAAAGGTATAAATTCTCTTCTTCTCCCCCCCAGCTATGGGTAAATAACAGAACAGACCGGGTTCTATAGTCTTGGATGGCAACTAGACTAACGCAGAAAGAAATGGCAACCTACTGCGGGAAAAAAATCTGCCTCGTCAGTCATATATTGAAAGCGTGTATCAAGTGTGGCACATAACTGAGTGTTTAGACACCCTCCTCCCCAGAAAAGCTTCGCAGAAGAACTGGTTTAGTCGCTGATGACTCGATCATGTGTCAGGTTGCGTTATATGGTACCAGTGTCATTGGTTAAGTAACCTTGCATAATTTAAATTATATTTATGACATTAAATGTCAAGATGCATAATTGTGAATAGTTAAGTATAGAGAATCGAGGGTCAGAGTTCAAATTTTAAATGAGTTGAGGTTCATTTCCAGTGCATTACCCTGAGAAAGATTGTCATCACTGCACTCCATTGACAGAGAACTTGAAAAATATCTTGTCGCTGACATGCCACAGCGATCGATGGTAAAGACAGTAGGTGAGTTAGCAAATTGTCAAACCACTCTCCCATAATTATCTTACCCAGAGAATTAGAAATATGTAAAATATGTTCCAGTTACTGCCAAATATGACAGGGCCAAATCTTGGGAATTTGAATATGATAAAAATTACTCGAACACCTACTTAGAACTTTTTCCTTCAAAGCGAGTTAAGCAGTGTCGAGCTCGAAAAATAATTATATGGGTGACCACTTAGGAACACCGGATGCTGTAAGCAACTTCCTACAATGCGAAATAGGTTTCGGCTTTAAATAACCAAAGAAAGGTTGATAAGCCATAAAAAAACAAATCGATCAATCAATCCTTCAAAGTGGCATGATGTTTCTTCGGAAGCTCTAAAAATGGATTTCGCACTAAGCCTAACGGCGAATATTGCAAATTCGACAACAATACAGTTAATTTGTAATCATATACAAAATATCAACTTCCATGTGAAGAAGAATTTATGTAGCTTACGGTTCGTCAATACTGACTGGTGACTATATATATATATATATATATATATATATATATATATATATATATATATAAACGACTCACCAGGTAGTTTGGTTCACTTTTTATTACATTTTTCTTCCTTGTGTCCTAATATTTTTTTTCTTTTCTGGACATAAATTAAATAAAATTAACCCGAATGTTCTATATGGTTGAACGCATTCGGATATTCCTTTACCCATTATATATATATTTACACACACACACACACACATATATATATATATATATATATATATATATATATATATATATATATATATATATATATAATTACTGTGAGTAAAGTTTGTCGCTTAACTAATTGATGTTACATTCAGCATTCTGACCCCAGAGTTTCGTAGCCGGGACTGTTCGTCCAATCTTCAGGGTATATCAACAATCTATAGTCATCAGGCAGTGTTGGTTCGTCTGCCCATCATATATATATATATATATATATATGTGTGATAAAATATAGTGGTAAGTTATGCTATATTTGTAGGTTAAAGTTCTCAATATCAGGGACAGAGCGTATGGAAATATGAAAATGGACATTGACGTCTGTTTCATGGCTAAAGGAGTTTAGTGTATATATATATCTATATATATATATATATATATATATATATATATATATATATATATATATATATATATATATATATATATATATATGTGTGTGTGTGTACAGAGAGAGAGAGAGAGAAAACAGATTAACGGTATTGCACTAACAAAAATCTCGCTACGATCAGTCATGTTCCATGCGTGATACCCGCTTAGGCGATCATGTATCTATCGATACATGACTGACGAGGCAGATTTTTCTCGAAATATTTTGCCATTTCTTTCTGAGGTAGACCAGTTGCCATCCAAGGCTACAGAACCCGGTCTATCCTGCTATTAACTCATAGCTGGGGGTGGGCGAAGAAGAGAATACATACCTTTCCCCAAGGGTATTAGCACATAAATGAATGTAATGGATTCGACTGGAATTCGAACTCGCCTCTCCGATTCCGCAATCCGAGCCGCTATCCATTACTTCACCTTATTGTAATAGAAGTAATGTTAAGGCAAGTAAGTATTATGAAACACTGAACTGGATCTTATACCACAAAATATCGACGGACAAACAAATTAATGATAAAAAGAAATTTTATATAAATAGACACTACGTTCGTTAAGTTTATCATTAAAATAAAACATTTCACTCAGTTTTATACGGTGACGCTTAATTGCGAACACTTAAAGAGTGATGTTTAATTGCGAACACTTACAGGGTGATGTTTAATTAAGAACACTTAAAGAGTGATGTTTAATTAAGAACACTTAAGTGGTGGTGTTTAATTGCGAACATTTAAAGAGTGATGTTTAATTAAGAACTCTTAAAGGGTAATGTTTAATTACGAACTCTTAAAGGGCGATGTTTAAATAAGGACACTTAAAGGGTGATGTTTAATTAAAAACACTTAAACGGTGATATTTAATTAAGAACACTTAAAGGGAGATGTTTAATTAAGAACACTTGAAGGGAGATGTTGAATTACGAATACTTAAAGGGTGATGTTCAAATGCCTATACTTGTGATTCCAATTAAATATTGTTGCATATCATTTGATATCTACTGAATTAAATTATATTTGCAAAAAAGGTCACGTTCCAGGGCAACTCTCAAAATAAAGGATTTCGCCGACTAGGGACAGTAAGTTTGAATAAATTAATAAAATTGTATTTATTTGTCTCGACTAAAGCTGGCACAAGGTTAATAATAATGAGATATACAATAGAAAAGAAGAGTAAGCTGTGAATATATTTAAAACTAACTTATTTTTTTCAGGTACAAATGTTGCGCACCCTCCCCTGAAAAAGTGAACCATGTAGCAGAGGAGAAAATAGCTAAGACTATCGTTTAGCGACCCGAAGAAATTGTCAATTCAGTTTACAGCTCTTACGCATCCATCTTTGTTTTTCTCTTCGCTATTTTTAATTATACTCTCATATACTGCTGTTTAATTTTCCCGCTGGCTCCCAATATAGATCAGGTGACAACAAGCTTCATCAATAACCTCACACTCTCAATGTTCTTCTCACTGAGTTTTACTCAACAATGTCTGGTCGACGAGGGAATCTAACCAATAACTTTGCACTCGTTTTCCTTGTTTAAAAAGTGATTGCAAACCTCATCAATTTTTATGGGGTTGAGATGATAACGTTAACTGCTGTATCATTTACTCAGCCGTAGTTTTAACATGAATCGCCAAATTCATTCTCTGCACGATTAACAGTCGTACTAACCGTACCACCTCTTACGCCTTTCATATCTTCTGTCTTGAATATTAAGTTTATTCCTTATTTCCTTCTTATATTACGTGGCTATTAATACAATTTATAATTTGTTGCATACGAGCAACAATATAAAGCGTTTCGCTAGTCAGGTCTCTGCCCTTTGGCTACGTTTCACAGTCTTTTCTTTTTACACTATTTACATCGAACTGTTGTCCTAATTTTAGTACCATATCCACGCAGGTGATATACTTTGGAATTTCGAATCGAACCATTTATTTAGTCCACGGAGGTAGATTGTTCTAATTCCACGTGCCATGCCTTTTCTGGATATCTCAGTTTCAGTTTATTCCTATTTAGTAATTCAACTTCCCAAGTTTTTGCAGTGACCAACTATTGACCTCACAACTCTGGGTTAAATCACTCTTTAGATTACTCAACCAACGCATTTATCCACCGGGCCATTGATATATCAGCTGAAGAAGGTCAGAGTGTACAACAACCGGAATGTCGCGAATATCGAAATAAAGATTGGGACAACAATCCGAACGATGTAAATAATGAAAATAGTTACAATACCTCATCTCAAAAATATAGACAGTTTTTTCTTTGCTTAAGATATTTGTGGATTGTACAATATTAGCGGAATTGTCGTAATTAAATAAATTTAAAGATTTTGATGGTCGTTTATTTGCTCGTGCGTCTGCAGATGTGGCTGGCGCAAGGAAAAAATTGGTAATAGTTATATAGGAACAAAGTGTCGCTGCCGACACTTGAGTTTGAAGGAACGCATATATGTAAGAAGTAGCTGCCGACTAACGATCGTCATTTCTAGTCTATCCTCTATTACTATATGGAGCGTCATTTTCTACTCTATTCACTATACTATTCCTCTATTCAGGTCACTATATGGATTACTATTCGAGAGAGTATTATTGAGCGAGTACTATTAGTGAGAGTATTATTTGCAGGCGCCTGACATCAGTATTGTTCAACGGCATACTATAGCTGTATCTGTGATTACAAGGTCTCTACTACAACGAACATTACGAAAGTGACAACGTGTATTCGTTGGCATCACAAAAGTAATATATTCATCGTATCGTCGAGGTTTCGTTTTGAACAATAAAAATATTTCATTTTTCTTTAAATATGCTCAATAAAGATTTTAAAATAAATCTATTATTGAACATTAGTATGAAGAAACGTTTCAAAATATTTCAGAAATTGAAATCTCGATTTGCTAGATTTGCTAAATTTATTTTTAAGATGACAACATTGCTTACTTCCCTTTACCCCCACGTTGTGGTAAAATGTTAGTGTTTATCGCTGTCAGAGCTGAAAATAGCAGTTTTTGAATAAGTAGGCAGTGAAATATAAAAATCATTGACTTATTAAAATTACAAGTATGAAATTGAAAGTGAATCATATAACAATTACTTTGAATTAGATTTTTTTTTAATTATATAATATTTAATTATATTTCTTTTTAATTATATAATTATTTTAAAATTAGATCTTTAATGCTGAATATTCAAATTAGTTGCACTCATTAAGCAGGAAACGCTAATTTGGTCAATATATAATCCATATTTGGATTTTCGACATCTGTTTGCATTTGTTTGATGTCCCAGTTCCATTAATATTCAGGTTTCATCTGAAGTTTTTAGCTTTTATATTATATGTGGTATTTTTGGTGGTTTTTAGATATTTTTTATTGTTTTTCGCTTTTTATTCCTTTCCTAAAGGTTATATACGGGATTTAAAAAAACATAATTTGTAACGTGGACTTCAATCGCCCATTCTTTAGGTCAAGATTTGAACCCGCAGCAAGTCATCCGTAACTGAATACAGAGTTCGTTAAGTAGTCTGGGTGACAAGTGCTTGTATTTGTTTAGCGGCATATCAACACCTCGATGGGTTATTTAATGCCTAACTAAATATTTTGCACGCAATTTTATGAATTCGACTACAGATATTTTGTACATAATTTTATACTTTCAGAGTAAACATATGTTTTGTAGATATATAGTTTGTAGTTGATCTATTGTAGGTATTATATGTATTTGTATAAACCTATTTCTTTAAGGTAGGACATTATATTGACAGTTTCTGTATTTTCAAACAGTTTTCTCGTGTTGCTTTCCTTTTAGTATTTATGTCTTCTAGGTGCTAAGTACGTACATTCAGTTCAAATGTGTTTCACCGTGAGTGAGGCTTGGAATGATATACATGTTGGTTGATATTTATTCTTCAGTATGAATGGGTGAGATATGGGTGGCCAATGTGCAGCCGAGTCAATATTACTTCAGTTTAGGAATACCAAGGAATGGTACAGAGTATAGAAAATTTAGGTTTCCTTAACTGGCTTCATATTCTTCGCACACGTGTTTTCTATCAATAAAAATTAAACAAAAAAAAGCAACATTTCTGAAACAAAATATATAAGATAAACACGATGGGACATACATCCTTTGGATGTGAAAAGACATGAATAAAAAATTAAAAAAAATAACGTTTGAAAAACCATATAATTTCTTTAACAAATATGGACCTTTTTCAAAGAGTCAAAAAGACGATTTGGTTCTTCTTGGTTAGGGCATATCAATCTCTATGGCTCATTTAATACTGAAATCTGAATATTTTGAATACAGATTTATTGTTTTAACTAAAAATATTTTGATCTTAATTGTATGCCTTCTACTGCAAATATTTTGTACGTAATTTTATACTTTCAGGGGAAACGTATATTTTATAGATATCTATTTTGTACAGTACTTATTGTAGATGCTGTGTTGCTATAAACCTATTTCTTTTTTATATTGACGATTTCAGTATTTTCAGTTAGTTTTCTCATGTTGGTTTCCATGAAGTATTTATGTCTTACAGGTGCTAAGTACGTACATTCAGTTCAAATGTGTTTCACCGTTTGTGAGGTTTGGAATGATGTACATTTTAACTGATCTTTATTCTTCATCAAGTATTCATTGGTGAGGTATGAGTGGCCTTTGTGTAGACGAGCCAGCGTTTCTTCATCTTTTCTTACTTTATTACGAATGGAGACAGATTAGCCAGAAAGGTTTCCCTCTAGAGATTCAACTAGGATGAATCTATGGAAATCACTTCCGGCTTCTATTTCTGAATCAGAATCAGAGAGATTCCCTTTGGGGTTGTTCGTTGTATCTGTGTTACACAAAACACAGCGAATTTCAATTTCTGTTGGGAATTTACCCAACGAGTTTAACCTATCCATATTTATTGTCAACCAGTATACTCCCTGTTAAATTTGTATTGCAATACCCCAAAATACTGATGCCTTAATATGGTCAAATATTAACTGGTCAAAGTTTATTTTTTTCGATTTGATTGACCCTTAGCCACCACCTTCTAGCACTTTTAAAATAACGAAGAGTTGATCGTCATGTGATCGCTTTGCGAGACATTGTTGGGCCTAATTACATAAGCGCAAGTGATTGATATGACCAGACGATTGATCGAATCGGGCCTCTACGAATGCTCGTCTATTTCCCAAGTAAGGACCAAAGTGGAGTGTTACCTGTGACAAGAGCATTTATACACCCGGGTCACGGGACAGAAAGCTGGTGACTGTTCAGCCACCAGCTTTCCGTCCTCAGGTCTTACGGGTTATCACCTACGACAGACAGATGGCTTCATGAGGTGCAGTTGGCGTATTCTATAGCCCCAGTCGACAAGGCGAAGAAATGGAGTTTTAGGAGCTGACGGTATATCATTTGCCAAAGTCAGATTTTTCCGGTTAAATGGGCCATCGATTGAGCGAGAAATCGTTTATTATATAACCAGCAAAATAGCCAGCAAAATTGAATGTGTATGAAATTATTTTCGTATTTATGCCAAAGCTTATTTCAGATATGTATCAAAAGTTTATGACCATATTGTTAATGTTATTATATATCATGGTGTTCGCTTTTATAGAAATACCTTTAGAAAGGTATGAGTTCAACCCTTTACCCCCAGATAATGGTCGATAACAGGATTGAGCTTTTTAGCCATGATAAAGTGTGGTTGATCCTAGTCTAGAAAAGGTTGAGATTATATTGATCTGGAAGAATTTTCTCATGAGTTTACAAAGTAACAATTCTGGGGAAGAAGCTGTACTTTCTCCTTATCAATGGAATACGAAGGGTATATGAATGGAATGTGGATATGGCATCTGGGGTCCTGTAAATTTCAGAACTGGTGTGAAGGTCTGAACTGCTGGAATTAAGGAAAGCAGCTTGTCTGAAGATTTACCATGGAATTAGCGATAGAAGAGCGGGAGGCTGGCATCTGTGGGAAAGTTGTTGCAGAATAGAAAATAATTCCTTACTCATAAGGCCGAGTAGAGCAACTCGACATGTTTTAATGGTTAGCAAATTTGTTTAGCCAGAACAATTACGATTGAGTAAACAATTCGATCCTCACAGGCTGACCCATAGTTTCGGCCTTGTGCTACATCTAAACTACGCTTAGAAAATCACCATACGTCGATGTAAACGCTTTTGAACGCTTTCAAGGCTGAAATGAAATGACGATTGAGCTGATCCATTCAGGATATGGCTGCAATGATTCATAAACTTTTGATATGAAATAGTCGAACAAATTATGTTAAATAGTATCTATGAATCTAAGAAAAAGTCACAACCTTGCTACTTAAAAACGCTGTAGTCAATTTAAAAAAAAAAAAAAAAATTAAGTTAATAAAATTAAAAAATATATCCGTGAACAAATTAATAATATTTTTTAAACAGGGTATATGTTAAAATCTAAATATGTTGAAATGACATAGAAAAATAAAATGAAATTTCTTTTGAAAATAATAAAGCTCTTATATGCAAAGAAAATAATGAATATTTATAATTAAAAAAGTAATTTATGATTAAATATTATTTAGGTGTCAAGGAAAGTCCAAAATTTAATTAGAATTTTATTAAAATGTTCCTATTTTCATATTATTTTCTTCAAGTATTATTTTAGGAAGAAAAGGTGCTTTCCCACTAACAATAAGCAAAGTAGTCATGATATGGCAACAAATCTAAGAGAAGGAAAGCAATGAATTACCATTGTGGAATTTCTGGGTTCAGAAAATGTGAGTCAAAGCTTCTTTTGAAGAAATTTTGCTGACGTCACGATTTTCTCGGCCTAGCAACCAAGCCGTCACCTTGACGCTTCAACATTTTCGGCGGCATACCTATGTGACTCATCCTGGCGGCATGGGGTTTAATGACATCACGACTCTCTCCGACAATCAACACCCAGCCCTTCTGGAACTACCCAGGTTGAGGGTGAAATCAACACCAACCAAATAACTCACTTTAAATCTGTCGTCATATATAAATTCGTCTTTCTTTCAGACGTGCGCAAATGGCTTAAAGGTAATATCTCCGATTGTTGCTGAATCAGTTGGCTTGAAGCAATCGAATGTATAGCAACACTGATGAGCTGTGATAAAGCGAAACACTCTGTCTTTGGAAGACAATATATACGCAAGCGAAAAACGTAAATTCGGTTGTGCACTCTTCGGAGTTAAGTGCGAATTTGTAAACAATGACTAATACTATTAATATAAGAAGCTCTTCCCGAATTGAGCCCTGTCAGTCATTGGTGTGTTTATTCACAGAATAAGTACGTAAAAATTCTCCTTTCTTTCAATCGAGTGCCGATGGCTTAGGGGGATACACGAAACAGTCTGTCTCTGGATGTCAATATATATAAATTATATTTACATACGTCCTATCCCTTATATTGAGCACTGTAACCCATAAATATAGCATGCCTTAAAGCTATATTTTATCATATATATATATATATATATATATATATGTATATATGTATGTATGTATACAAGTATAGGATTGGTGTATGCAGAATAAATTCCAATAACCAAAAATACTATACTTAAAAGAGTGCTCAATACAGAGTAAAGAAAATATAACTTATTCGCAAATACACAAATATGTTATAAAATAAAAGTTATTTTATAACATATTTATCTTATAATTTTCGCAGGAATTATATATATATATATATATATATATATATATATATATTAAAGACATTTTTATGTTTAACGTTCTTTTTATAGATAGAAGTATTTAAGTAAATGCTCTGTTTATAATGAACAGTATTAAATAACTTACCGGCCTGAATGTCCCAGAAATTTTCATAGAAAATATTCGTCCTATGAAAATTTCTCGGACATTCAGGCCGGTAAATGTTATTTAATACTGTTTATTATAAACAGAGCATTTACTTAAATACTTCTATCTATAAAAAGAACGTTAAACATAAAAATGTCTTTAATAAATAAATTGTCGGACTTTGTCCATTTCTTAATATATATATATATATATATATATATATATATATATATATATATATATATAAATGATATCGTACATACATTGTAAGTCAAGCAAGCACGAGATATACTAAGTTAAAATAGAAATTTAATCACTTATTGTGATTCCTTATATAAAACACGTTTCAGTTTCGTTAATTAGACATAAAGGGTTTATCTCTTGACTTAGCGAAATAAAATCCTATTCAAATCTTCCTTTGCCTCCTTGAAAAAGCTTTACAAAATAGGTTCCTACCCACTGACCAACGACTAATTTATATTCTATCTACAGCAAAGTATTGCAAGTGAACACTGATTTTTTCCATATAATCTACCGACAGACAGTATGCTCAAACATGCAAGATAGTAACAAAGTATTTTTAGCTAAATTTCAAATATATTTTTTGCCGCCTCCTGCACACCAGATGAGAGAAATGTGAAATGCGATCCGATACAACGAAGTATAATAATTTGTACTATGAAAGCTATCAACCCCTTACGTTTAATATAATTCAAATTAAAAGGCCCGGGTAAATCTGATATGGGCCCATATCAGAAGGAAAGCGTCTGCCCAGTTTCATTCTACTTGTTAAGTATTTTTTAATCCACGGTTTATGTATGAGCATTTACATGGACATAATATAAAACATATTAGCATAAATGGATTTTGCATTAAGATTTTTAAATTACAAAAAAAAAAAAAAAAAGAGACGATAAAATGCACAAAAATAGCACTAAACAAAAAAGCTAAGAATTAAACAATTGAAAATCTAATTTAAAATATAAACGACATAAGATCTGCTTTTGGCTTCAGAATTGTATAAATTAATGCCATATTATCTAACGACCTCTCCACGGAAAGTGTATTAAACTACAAAAAAAAAAAAAGAAAGAAAAAAGAAGAAATATTGAATAAAACTTAAACCACATTAAAAAGATCAAAGGACTATTAAAACCGAAGACAGATAACCTGGGTGTGTTTATATCTTTCGTTCGTCTGCAACACATTTCCTTTCACCAGCTTTCCTTTTCGTTTTTCACTAGCTTACTTATCATCTTCTTTTTTCTTCCTCCTTGAAGTTACTTTCCAATTCTGTTGCCACAAATAAATCAGTTTATTAGATTTATTAAACAGCGTGTATTACGTTTATCGGTCTGGGCATTCAAGAGTATTTAGTAAAGAAAAGTGCGTTCCTCGATAGGGTTCGAACCTGCGTCCATCTTTGTACTGGAAAGCAGCGTTTGCCACGAAAAACATCAAAGCAAATGAGGTTCTTTTATTCAGTAAAGCACACACTGTATTCATTCAGATTATTTTATCGAACGTTTCATATCTGCTCAGTTTCTCAGTGGAAAGCAGTTTCTAAAGAATTAATGGATTTATTGTTAATCCAAAGTATTTATTACATCAAAGGTTTTATAGCGGTTTGTTTGTATTTTAAATAGACGCTTGGGAAACGCATTTATTAAAAATAAAAGCATTCATTCATTCCACACACACACACACACACACACACATATATATATATATATGTGTGTGTGTGTGTGTGTGCGAATTATGGCCGTCCACTCGATTTCAAGTATGACCATTTTTCTTGTATGGCTCTTCTATTTTACAAAGTACCTGTAACTCAGTGACCATGAACCCGTGATATGATTGCTCGTGATGACCAGTAATAGCGCCAGTCACATGTTTTGAATCCAGAGTTGCCCTCCTATTAGAAGAGCCCAGACTATCCAACGATTTAACCCATAGATGGACCCATGCATTTCCAAAATTATTTTTGTGAATGTAAATGAAATAAAACTATACTAGAATTGGAACAGTCGATTTCGTGTCTCGAGACTCTAAATATTACACTACTTGTACATCATTAAGTGCATATATATATATATATATATATATATATATATATATATATATATATGAGTATTATATATATGAGTATTATATATATATATATATATATATATATATATATGAGTATTATATATATATATATATATATGAGTATTATATATATATATATATATATATATATATATATATATATATATATATATATATATGAGTATTATATATATATATATATATATATATATATATATATATATATATATATATATATATATGAGCATTCATGATAAATAAATGCCAAAATTTAATAAAAACAAAGTTTTAGCGCCAAAATCTTTATGTCATCATTAAGAGAGAGAGAGAGAGAGAGAGAGAGAAAAAGATTTTTTATGTAAAATTCAATTTTTCAATCCTTTTTAGAACCATCAGAATTTTGGTTAAATATCTTGTTTCTGCGGTGTCAGCGTTGTACCATAAAATTAGTAAAGAGCGAATTTTAGGGTACGTTTGCACAATGATTTGAAAATTCTTGGAAAAATCAAATAATTGTCGGATTTTAATGAAACTTTCACGACTTATTCACAAATGAATGAAAATCGTTTTTGAAATTTTTTATTAGAAAATATTTGTCATTTGTTTTTACTTCTTTTATGAAATTTCTATAAATTCTTTTTTTTATATCGCTTAATGCTTATTTATATTAATTATAAGGATGTTATGGTCCAATAAATCTCGCACCACAATTATGGTCCAAGGTTAGAACTAAGTAAGAACAACACAAACACAAGAGTAGAATAACAAAGATATATTACAACAGAAATATAGTACAAGAAGTTAAAGGTGTTAGTAATGACTGTCCGTCTGGTTTAGAATGAACTAATATTGTCTCGACTGATTACACCATTCATTCGGTATCTAGCCCCCCCCCACGAGAATTGCATGTGGCACAAGGCCGAGTTTAACGTGGGTTTCCCGAGCCCGTAGGCTCGGCCAAAAATATACCCTTTGAACCCGCCTAGACGGGTTCAGGGCCTGTCTACCTCCCCGGACGAAACCTTGCCCTTCGGCAAAGCTTCGTCCGGGTTCCTCTCTGCCAAAGCAGAGACTTCAACAGTCATGAACTGGTGCTCGTTACGCCATTCATTCCTTATAGCTCTTGAGAGGCGCAGTATTTATAGTGTCAAGAAGAGTCCATTATCGTTATAGGTAAGTTCCCATAACAAAGGACAACTCCTGAGAGAATTTCAGTCAAAAAATTGTTTTGGTCGGAAAAAAAAATGCCCAGTTACAGAAAATCTGCACTGAATTGTAAAAGAAAAAAAAAATAAAAGTACGACATTATTTAATTCGAAAAAGCTTTCGTTTTCATGCAGACTATTGCCTCAAGAAAAAACTTTCGTTTTCATGCAGACTATTGCCTCAAGAAAAAACTTTCGTTTTCATGCAGACTATTGCCTCAAGAAAAAACTTTCGTTTTCATGCAGACTATTGCCTCAAGAAAAAACTTTCGTTTTCATGCAGACTATTGCCTCAAGAAAAAACTTTCGTTTTCATGCAGACTATTGCCTCAAGAAAAAACTTTCGTTTTCATGCAGACTATTGCCTCAAGAAAAACTTTCGTTTTCATGCAGACTATTGCCTCAAGAAAAAACTTTCGTTTTCATGCAGACTATTGCCTCAAGAAAAAACTTTCGATGAATAATGAATCTTACACGAATTGTTTTCATGTTTGTTAATTTTAACTAGAATAGCTTATAAACTTTTAAAATTATGTATTAATTTGTAGCAGTGAAGTAATATTGTTATTAAATTAAGATTGCATTTATAAATCTTAAATGGAAAAGTTCACTACAATTCAACGACCCATAATAATATTGAATTTATTTTATGCGTATAAACCTAACGATTTTTGTAAGTATCCAAACGCGACATTATCAGAAGATAAGTGCGATAATTATAGTAAATTAAATTTTACTGGTAATTTTATTTCGTCAACCAGCGTCTTCGTAAGTAAGACTATAAAGCCAAAGTACCTAAAAGTTAATAAAATATTAGATTTTTTAGGATATTTTCCCTTCTTCTATCTGTATTTACTCAAACGAGGTCAGGATATGACACAAGATCGGTTTAATGTGGGGAGCCCGAGCGCGTACACCCGGGCTAAGAACAAAAGTTGCCCGAGCCCACGCAGTCGTTGGTTGCATTGGCTTCGGTGCGAGCACCGGTCCCTCTCTCTAGTGCAATGAGAGGGCGCGGCCTGAAACAGCTATTCCCCAGGACCGGGCACCTCCCAGTATAATTTTTCTCAGAAGCGACTCTGTTCTTTGACGGGGCCGCCTCTGGGCGCATTCTGCCCAAAGACAGAGACACAACTGAGAGATGATAATAAATGCAATTGACACACTTTCTCTTCTTCTATATACCCAATTTTAAACAACACACACACACACACACATATATATATTGTTTAAAACTGACTATATAGTAAGAGGAAGAGTCCTCAGTATCTGTGATAGATTAAAAATGTAGAATAGATCTAATGATGTGACAGTTTCACCCGCTCATCTTCTCTTTAAACATGTCTCTATCTATATACTGTGTGTGTAACATTTTTCACAGATGTTTGACATAATGAAAAAAGAAAACGATTGAAACAATAACAAAGGCGAAGGTCCGCGTCTGTCTGGCGGTTATCAGAGATCAGCGTCTGTTAAGCAGCAGATGAGAAAGATAAATGTAGAAGGAATTGGCGAGGAAAATGAATGAATGATGGAAGAAGAAAGGCTACAGTAAAATCAAAATCATCAAAGAATGAAAAAAAGAAATGAAGGAATTTTCAAAGAAAGAAACAAACAAAGAAAGGTAGAAAGAAAGAAGAAAGGCTAATAAATAAAAATAAAAATAAATAAACACTGTTTTTCTTTTTACACTATTTACATCGTTTAAACTGTTGCCCTCATCTTTATTGCCATATCCACGACGTTTTGGCTATTGTACGCTCCGGCCTTCTTCAGGTGATATCCTTTGGAATTTCGAACCGAACCCACTATTTAGTCCACGGAGGTAGATTGTTCTAATTTCAGGGGCCATGCATTTTTGGATATCTTCATTTCAGTTAATTCCCATTTAGTAACTCAAATCTCCAAGTTTGGGTACCTTCTGCTGTGGCCAGATATTCAACTCCCAACTCTTTGTGTTAAGTCACCCTTTGGATTACTCAACCAACGCATTATCCACTAACCCTAATCCTGTCCAAGTAAGAAAGAAAGAAAGAAAGTCAAAGGAGAGGTAATTATATAAAAGAAAGAAAGAAAATAATAGAATTGCGACAGACAGAAAAAAAAGAAAGAAAATAAGAGAATTTCTACCAATAATTGTGATTATATGCAGGAAGTATGGCATGAAGTGTGCAGAGAAGTGAAGCTCATGTGGAATACGACCATTTTTATTGACAAGCGCTTGGAGAGCAATCGTCCTGATATAACATCTGTGCAGAAGAAAGGTCATCATAGATGTTATAGTACCTTGAGATAAGAACTTGATGAAGGCTGAGCCTGCGAAGACACAGAGATACTAAGACCTGGCAAGGCAAATTGGAGACATGTACCAAACAGAAGCTGTTGGTGTACAAAAGACTATTTCCAAGAATTTCACCATTCTTGGAACAGCTCATATGCTGAGAAAAGTCTTGCGTCACTAGACTATGGATACAAGATCAGATATGATCGGCACATCGTAGAGTCGGGGAAGATATCACATCAAAAAAAAATTAAAGTGGAAGGAAAGGTAATTATAGAAAAAGAAAGAAAGAAAGAAAGAAAGAAATTGAGTGACAGAAGAAACGAAAAACTTAAGAAAAGGACATCAAGTGGAATAGAATACATCGAAACGACAGCACTTGGGTGTCAGATGAAAGAACTGATTAGAGAGACATACTTGAAAAGTTCACATCTTTTTCTGAAGATCGAGTTCAATGCTTGCAATCTTATAACTGCCATTCATCCCTGGGCTATATCTATGGTAAGGTATAGAGGAGGACTGGCTGAGTGGACAAAGGAGGAGTTATACACTCTGGACAGAAGGAACCGAACACTGCTTTTTGAGAATGGTACCCTGCAACAAAAATTAAATACTATAAAATTAAACACTCCACGGAAAGTAAGTAGGTAGAAGAGTTAAGTCAATAACATGTCTGTTCACTACGTATAAATTGATCACTTCAGTCCTGAAGAACTGTACTTACTCTTTTCTGAATGGAAGCAGGAGATGTTCATATGATTGCAAGGATCAACTGTTGATAAACAAAATGATCCTGGAAAACTCCAGGGCAAGAGGTAGACTAAAGTGAAGCCTTGGATAGTGGGCCACACTCCTGGATTCTTGAGACTCTGGAAATGTACAAAATCTCCTCAGTGAGAGTAAATTTCCTTAAAGACAGCATGGGAAAGTGGAAAACCGCATTATACCTAAATCACACCAAAGACACCGCCACTTCTAATAGCCTGAATAACTGACGAGGAATCTTTCAAGGATACTTTCTGTCACCCCTTCTGTTTTTTTTTCTGTCTTTAATCCTCCTTACGCATGAAATAAACAATAATAGCTATGAATACAAAGTAAGCAAGAAAGTGTTCAATCAGTTACTCTATTTGGATTATATCAAACTCTTTGCAAAAGCCAACAATGTGTTGAAGCGTCTCCTCAATAATTTGAAATGTTTCAGTGACGACATAGGTATGGATTTTGGATTAGATAAACGTGCAAAAGTAACATTCAAGAAAGGGAGAATTGCAGAAACATATTCAAGAGACTTAGAAATTGTCACAAAGATTAGGGAACTGGAACAAGAGGAAGCCAAAAGTGCCGCGTTTTCCGTCGTCTGCATAACACTTTCCAACTACACAGCTGACAAAATGACGTTGCTATAACATTTCTGCACCGTTACGTAGAAGTTGTATTTTTAGACTCTTCACAATATACCGCCACATTGGAAATATCTTATTATTTTTTTCGGTAGACTTAGCCCGGATATTCATGAGTTTATCATGGTAACCATCACGGTCCTGCTTCAAGGTCGAAAGGTCATTAAGGTGGTATTCTGTGTTTTAACATAGTTGGTTAATGTAGGTTGTTGCTGGGCGACCAACCCATCTTGCTTCATCGCTAGGTGTCCAGAGCAGTAGTTCACTCGCGAGTTCTTGTTTAGCTCGCCACTGTCCTGTAAAGCGCATTCCGCGTTCGCGTAAGATTGTAGAAATATCAGGGATGGCTCCATATTGCTGTGATTTAGTTGGATGTTGTCTCCATGGAATGTTAAGTATGTTAAATATACGAGTGTAGGTTCTATCAAGCTTAGGGTTTTAGTTAATGTCCAGTCAGTGGTATCATACATTAACACCGCTTCCAGAGTGGCTCAAAAGAATCTCCGTTTGAGATGGTCTGGTAGATCAGATTTCCAGATTGCACTCACTTTATTCAAGGTGAACCGAGTTTTAGCTATGTGAAATTTAATATCCTTTTCAGTAAAAATTATTTCGCTTCCTAAGTATGTAAAAGAATTGACAAATTTTATTAATTCACCTGAGACAACTTGTACTGAACCTTTGTATGTTGAAGCCTATAAATTCAGTTTTAGGGATGCAGAATCCAAAATTATAGGCAGCTTTATCTATATGATGTAGAAGGACTGTCTAAAGTTATAGTTAGGCCATCTGTATAGACAATATCTGTCAACATTTTGACTTGAGAGCCTTGATAATGAAGTAAAACCTAGTTGATGATGTTTGCCTTGTAGCATTACAGTAACAGAAAGTGGACAATAAATCCCGGGAAGATATTAGGACATGTATTTATCATGTAAATAAGTGATTCTCGTTTTTTTAAAAAAATGTCCAAAAAGAAATTACAGATCTTCTATACATTAAGTGGAGAATTATTCCGATAGAGAACTTTGGATAGTTACCATAACTTGTTTATTCATGCCATGTTTAATGGATATTAGTTATTAGTTACCTCTTGAGAGGGGAATTAACAGAAGATAACCGATAACTGACATCCATTAGACATGGCACGTGGAGCTAGCGAGCAAAATAAAGGGTTCAGTTCGACATTCCAACCACCTGAAGAAGGCTGAAGCGTACAATGGCCGAAACGTTGTAATAAATATGGCAACAAAGATGAGGACAACAGTCCGAATAATGTAAATAGTTGCTTTCTCTATGTGTTTGAAATCAGACTTGTTCGTTTCTTGGATTGTTTGCCACACAAGGCTACAGAACTATTTAATTCATAACACGCCCTTGCGAGAAAGCTGAAAAAAATTGTTTCATAAGGATAAGTGTGCCCACTAGCATTGGCGTACTTGGAATGTTAACGATGTTTTTTTTTTCTCAAATAAAATTGAAGGCCTATAAATCTGATAAAGTGTCAAAATTCTCCAGATCGTGGATATTACATTACAAAAAACAAAAAACAAAAAAACGGGTACAATGCAAAGTAGAGATAGATAGATAAATAGATATGAATAGCCTGAGATAGATAGATAGATAGATAGATAGATAGATAGATAGATAGATAGATAGATAGATATGGACAAACGGAGTTTGGTAGATAGATAGATAGATAGATAGATATCAAAAGAGTCGGATAGATAGATATATAGATATCAACAGACTGCAATAGATAGATAGATAGATAGATAGATAGATAGATATGGACAAACTGAGTTTGGTAGATAGATAGATAGATAGATAGATATCAACAGACTGCAATAGATATATATATAGATAGATAGATAGATATGAAGAGAATGTGATAGATAGTTAGATAGATAGATAGATATCAAAAGAGTCGGATAGATAGATATATAGATATCAACAGACTGCAATAGATAGATAGATAGATAGATAGATACAAGAGAAAAAAAAATGTCGATTCAAGTGATATTTCCGAGAAAACAGAAAAGAATCCATGCCAGTTTTACACTAGAAGTCTCAGTTGTACAATTCACAATAGGAAGATTAAAAATTTCACGCCCAGGAATGTCGCGAAGAAAATCGGGAAATGAAGCCCACTCGGTACGCTGGTAACAGAAATAAATTTTGTAATTAATAGACACATGGTACAGTGGATAAAGGCGTTGGTTAAATCCAGTGACAGGACCCAAAGAGTGTGAGTTCAATACCTGGTTAAGGCAGTTGGGAACTTGGAGAGGGGAATTAACAAGAGATAACTGATAACTGACATCCATTAAACATAGCACGTGGAACTAGAACAGTCTACCCCAGTGAGCGAAATAAAGGGTTCAGTTCGACATTCCAACCACCTGAAGAAGGCCGGAGCGTACAACGGCCGAAACGTTGTAATAAATATGGCGACAAATATGAGGACAATAATCCGAATAATGTAAATAATTTCGTTGAAATCATTTGAATTTCGGCATTAAATGACTCATGGAGATGTTGATATGCCAGTTAAGAAAATCAAGAATCTCAGGATATTAATCCATATAATATCCTACAATTGCTTAAAGAAATCAAACTGTATTCCAAAATATAACTTCAACAAAACTACAACATAAATCCAACATATCACTGCCTCTAATAATTATGTTCACACAAACATAAGGAGGACATTAGATATCGATTGACATTGCATTTAATTTTTTGAAGATTAAAGTTGGCTAGAAAGCATGGGGCCAGAAGGGAATTCTATAAGCCAGAAGTGCGAGAGAAGAAACTATTAACATAGAATTTACGGCTACATCTAGCCAGCTGAACTGTCAACTGATGTGATCTCATCGCCAGTCTATTACTCCGCTTAAATTCAAAATTCTAGGTTCATAGCGAAGAGCTCATCCGAACAACTACCATGAAAGAATTTATAGAAAAGACACAGGGAGGCAACCTTATGGGGGGTGGGAAAGTGAATAAAGCCGAGCCGCCAGATCAGGACCGATAGTATTACTGATTTTTCTTTGGATTTTATCAAGGAGCTCAAGATTAATAGAAATGGCACTGGACCATATGTGGTAGCAATATTCTAATTTTGGACGAATGGTAGACTTATAAATATGTATGACAGTTTCTGGAGCGAAAAATTGTCTCGCACGACCCAGTGAGCAAAATTTCCTAGCAGCTGAACTAGCAATGGATTCAATATAGTCTTTCCGCTTCATGTCAGCTGAGAACATTAGCCCGAGAAGGCAAAACGAGTCACCTTTCCGGAGGTTAGTATTAGCCATACTGATGGAAGGCATAGAGGGGTCTCTCAGAGGCATATCCTATTTTTATTACTTCAAAACTCCCAAGAAAATTAAATTTCGGCAATAAACGACCCATAAGGAGTTGATATGCCGTTAAACAAACAAATCAATCGATTTTTTTGCTATCCCTATGCAGGGGGGTTTTGCTGTCAATTGTAAGTTCTGAATTCTTTTTTTTAAGGCAAATTCACCCCAAGCAAGGCGGGTGTGCCACTAGCACGCAAGGGGTTGCAGAGGATTGAGACCAAGAGTAAAGAGGCGTGTTTGAGGAAGGAATACAGAGAAGGACGGTGAACAAGCTCAGAGTGTCAGATGTCGATTGACATTACACTTGAATATTTAAACATTATAGTCAACAGGGAAGCAAGTAAAGGGAAGGGGGTTCCACAGACGGGAAGTGCGGGAGAAAAAACTGTTTGAGAAGAAGAAACGGTTACATTTAACCCTTTTGACAGTGAAAAGGTTGGACCGAGATGCCAGCTTTGTAGCTCGTTTAAATTCATGTAGTCCGGGTCCAAGTAGATGAATCTATTGATTCAATGTATTTATTCCACCTCATGTCAGTGGAGAGCGTGAGACTAAGTAGGCGTAACGTGGTGATCTTGAGGGGTTGGGCATCAGCCTTTCTGATGGGAAGCAGGGAGGGTTCTCTGCAGTGGGTAAAGAAGAGCAGTTTCGTTTTGGAAAGTTTACAAGCCATTTCCTGCCGCAGTCAAGCACATATTGGCGGTCCTTTTAAATACTAGATTTATCATTTGAGGCAGGAGTAAATAGTGGTGTCGTCCGCGTAGATGTCAACCTGGGAAATGGTAACATCGGGAAGGTCATCAGGAACAGTGTAGGGCCCAAGATAGAGCCTTGGGGGACACCAGCATTCGTGATAAAGGAGCCGTTTAGGACGACCTTCATTTCACGGTTTGACAGGAATGATTGTATTAAGTCAAATAATTGTCCTGTAATACTGTATTCTTGAAGCTTACGAAGAAGGCCAGCATGCCAAACCTTATCAAACGCTTTAGAGACTCTAGAGCCACGGTTCAAGCTTTTCCATTATTGTTGAGTGCTTGGTATACAAATTCATTTATGGCTGTGAGCACGTCAGCGGTAGATCGGGCAAAGCGGAAACAATATTCCTTGTCGGAGAGCAGATTATGTGAATTAAGATCCTTAAACACTTCGGCGTTGATTAAAGCATCGAAGACTTTACTGAAGGGTGACAGGAGACCGATAGGATGGTAGGACAGAGTTTTTAAAGACAGGCACAACTGATGAGAAATTCTATCAGACTGGAAAGCAAGAGTCGGTGAGGCAGTAGTTGTAAAGTTTATAGAGGACAGGAGTCAATTCAGGAGTACATTTCTTCAGGACAATAGCCGGTATCCCGTCCTTACCACTAGCCTTATATGAGTCTAATTTAGAGATGATGTCCAATACCATCGTCGGGCTTATGTGGATCTCACTCAGTAGAGCCTCAGTTCTAAGGGGAAAGTCCGGTGGGGCAATAGCTGTTCCACAAGCAGCTGAGAACCAAGGGGATGAATGCGATTTCACTTTATATTTTCTTGTAGGGATGAAAGACTCGATTCCACCTTTTACCCAGGATAAGACCTCAGACATATATTTTTGGACGGGAGGCTAAAGACAGTTTTCTAAGGGACATCACGAAGGAAATCTCGGAACGAGTCCCAATATGCTCGTTGATAATAGAAAGATGTTCTGTTGGTAGGAGGTTCATTACTGGGGGAGCAGTAGAAATCAAGATTTTTAGCAGTTAAAATAGATACATGAAATATAATTATTTTATTAAAAGAGATTAAATACATTAAAATAGTATTTGAAAAAATATTACTGTAATTTCTTGTGTATAATACGACCACGTGTTTCTGAAGCTAAAAACAGGGAATAAATTGTATAATACGACCCCATAGTATAGCCATTCTATGTAATTTAAAAAAAAAGTCGTACCATATTATCTAGGTACATACATGAGATTGTTGGGAAATGAGCATAGCAGGATAATAACGGCCTTAAACTTGATGAAAATATTTTTTTATTGTCTAAATGTTTACGTTGTTATCAAGAGGAAAGATCAAAGAATTTTTTGATTATTTTTTACATTTTTTAATAATTTCTAGCATGTCCAAAATTTTGCTTGAAAATCTTGTATTTTTTGATCAGCAAAATTGACAGAAAATCGATCATCAGGCATTTTTTTAACTTTTTAAAAATTAATTTAAGAAAATTAGAAATAAAGTTTATTTAATGCATTTTGAAACAAACATTACTTACTTTCTGCGCTGAAAAAAAATGAACATTAAAATGATAGAAAGCCGGTGACAGTTTAGCTTTATGTGAACAACTTATTTACTTCGTTATTTTTAAGTAGGCATAGCATGATAAAAACGGCCTTAAACTTGACGAAAGCAAAATTTTATCGTCAAAATGTTTATGTTACTACCAACGCAAACCACGTGACAGACTATTGTTTTCATGATGCTTCCGCTCTTCCGTATATTTGAATTAAGCTATTTTTGGACACACACACACAAAAAACATGTTATATTAGATGTTTTTATTGGCAACTTGTTGATTGTAACCAGCTTTAATTTATAATCTGTAAATGATATTTATCTACTTAATAACACCAGTGACGAAACTGGACAAGATTTTCATTAATTTTAGAATATTTAACAACTTTAATGTAAAACAAATAAAATAATTTAAGAAATAACAAATAATTGTAAAAATTTATTTTTCATCGAAAACGTTTTTTGCTTTCAGAAAATATTATCCATATTCATAAAAACAAGTAAAAGCAACTAAAAGCTTTTGAAATTAAATAATATCTTTGTTTTATTGAGTTTTGTATGTTACAAATGAGAGCTGATTTTAAGGTTGAAGGGGGTCAACTAAAAAAAAATGATTTCCTTTCCTCAAAGCCTTTTGCTTTTAACTAATTAATCACTAAAACTCTACAAATTAGAATTTCATGAGTTTTCCTAAAATTAATTATGGTGGGGGGTAATAAATATTAAAAAAAATTTTACCATGACATAAAAAAAAATATTTATAATAATCTTCATTATTTGTGAAGTGTTTCTTAAAGTTTCATTAAAATTCGACAATTATTCTTATTTTTGCAAGATTTTCAAAATTAATGACTTTCATAAAAAAAAAAAAAAATACACAAAAATCCGCCATGTTATTAGGTTGGTGCAAAATAATGTCGGTTTTTGACGTATTTTTTAACGTCATATACCGACATTACTTTTGCACCAACCTAATATTTAGTAGGACATTCGCTGATGATGAGGAACGAGGTTTTTCAATCAAAAGTTAGAATGCTTTAATAAAGACAGAAAAATATTGAAAAATAATTTGAAATTACTTTGTCTTAATAAAAACATAAATATTTTGACGATAAAATTTTGTTTTCGTCAAGTTTAAGGACGTTATTTTCGTGCTATGCTCATTTTCTAGCGATCTCATGACGGTCCCTAATCTATTAAAATAGTAATGTCGTACGCATATTTTGCTAAAATACTTAATTTAACTAACAGAAATAAACCGGATGTCAAGCCATTACGTGCTTCATCTAATTTCCTATTCAAACCTTATTTTCGAATTTTCGTGGAAAGGTTGTTACTAGACAAATCGTGTAATACATTTTAAAGGTGTAAATTAATTTATCATAATTTTCAGTTTGATATGACTTTAATATATTTCTGTATATTAATAAACTATGAAAATAAAAATAATATAATTGTCTTTCATTAAGAATGGAAAGGGAAAACTTTATAGAAAGACAATAAAATCAAAATATAAACAAACTTTATCTAGTGGACAAGATTTATGTCTATTTGCAATATCGCTCTTTCAAATAAGACGTCTTTTAAGCTGAGACACATTTCTGAAAATACGTTCTCTCCTCTTTTTGTCGTTAATATTCATTTAAAATTTCTTGTATGATGCACAAGAAAATACGATACATGTGCATATTTTAAATTAAAATATATTAGTTGTTTTCTCTCTTACATATACTTATCCATAACCCCAAGTTTTGAATTGTATTTATTCTATTGTTCGTCCTGTTCCGCCAGATGTTCCAATATTGCATTCGCAACTACAGGAAATTTTCTGTCTATTGCTCTCGCCATCTTTTAGTTTGGCGATGAGAAACTTACTTAAAAAGCCATTTCATAATTTTTCATATCAGTGACTATTTATTTTTAATTCAATTTCAAATTATTTTTCTATATTTTAAGTAAATACATTCCTAGTTTTTTTTTTTCTTTTAAATTTGATTTTGTTCGGTTTAAAATTAAATTTTAATTTGAGTTTTCATTGGTTACAAAGTTTACTTTAGAATAAAATATGTTCTTTCAAATATTTATTTTTTTTATTTTTCATGCTGGATAAACATTTTTTTCTTTAAATACTTTAATTAAATTTAGGTACTTTGAATATTAATTACTAAATTAAATTTAAAACATTTTGAATCTTAATGGATTCATTTTTAAAGTTTAGAATGTTTCAGTTCATCTTTAACCTTCAACATTTTGTAAAGTAGACTTTGTTCTTTTAATTTCTTTCGTTATTTTTTGTTTACTTTTTTGTTATTTATTTATTTTTATTTTTGATTTTGCTGTCTTACTTTTTTGTGAAGCTTTAGGTAGGTTGATGTGGAATGGTTTTGAGATGGCGCAACCCCTACCCCAGTAGACTCGCAGGCGTCACCTTCAATTCGACCATGCAAACAACTTGACGAGTCAGGAAAAAGTAGGGGGCTATGTATAAGTCATCCTCGTAATTATTAGGGTATATTATTACTAACATCCAGTGCTAGTAACAGCTTGGGGTCTGCAACAGCGCCACTAGCACTGTTTGCTTGGGGGAGGCGACGGTTGTCGAGTTTTTAATAGAGTAAAGAAACATTGGGAGAAAGAATTTCGTAAAAATGAAGGAGGCGGAGGAGGAGGAGGAGAGGGGCGATAAGGATTCGAAAGAAATGAAGACCGAAACAAATTTGAAGCAGCAATGAACATAAATGAATATAAATGAAAGAAAAATAAAAAGTGAAATAAAAAGAAAGAAAAGCAAAACGAATAGGAAAATTTAGAAAGAAAAACAAAGCAAGCAAGAAAGAAAGCAAGCAAGAAAGAAAGAAAGAAAGAAAGGAAGGAAGAAAAACGTGAAGATAGACAAATAGAAAGAAAAAGAAAACAAGGGAGAAGCAAGCAACTCAAACACGACATAAAGAAAGAAAGGAAGAAAGAATGAAAGAAAAATATGAAAGAAAGGGCAAACGAATAAGAAAATTAGAAAGAAAGAAAAACAAAATAGAAAGGACCAAGCAAGAAAGAAAGACATGAAGAAAGAAAGAAAGAAAGAAAAAATAGAAAGAAAAAAAAGAAAAAAAGAAACAAAGAAAAACAAACAGAAAAGAAAGAAAAAAAGAAAGAAAGAAAGAAAGAAAGAAGGAAAGAAAGAAAGAAAAATATAGAAAAAGGAAGAAAGACATAAAGATAAAAAATAGAAAGAAAACAAAAACAAAAGAGAAGCAAGTAAGCAACTCAAATACGACATAGAGAAAGAAAAGAAAGAAAGAAAGAAAGAGAAACATGAAAGCAAGAAAGAGCAAATAAATAGGAAAATTAGAAAGAAAATCAAAATAGAAACAACAAGCAAGCAAGCAAGAAAGAAAAAAGAAAATTTAAAAGAAAGAAAAGCAAAACAAGAGAGAAGCAAGCAAGAAAGAACGACTTAACAGATAAAATGAAGGAAAGAGATAAAGAAAGAATTCAGGATGCTGAAAGAGGAGGGAAGGAAAAAAAAAAAGAGAAAAGTAGACCATAAATAAAACTGGAATAATGCTCAGCAAAAAGAAAAGAAAACAACGACCTCCTCACTCTTCCCCACATTCTTGTGTCTGAATAAGCAAGACTCGGTCATCAGATGTCCTTTTCTTGGATGGGATTTTTGAAAATCAGCATTCGATTACCCAGGCCTTCCCCGCGTGTAAGATTAAAGGAATGTAATCTTTATACAATCGTATGTGTATGTGAGTCTATAAACTCAGCATCCTTTTGATGGGTTGGGCAAATGTCAGTCATTTTGAAGGAAACTAAAAATGTTCTTCTAGTAAGCCAGACCGTTATATTTTTCAGTCTAGGCACGTGAGACTTCTGAGGTAGAGACATTTACGCTTTCTGACCGAAAAACCTTCATACTAATCTTAAAAAAGAAAGGAATTGTGAAAAGCAATTGCTATAAAATGGGGTGTAAATGAGAGTGTGAAGAGCTAAGAAAGTTAAATAAAAATGAGAAGAAAACTAGGTGTAAGGAATATATATATAGGTGTGTGTGTGTGTGTGTGTATGTATTCGTGTGTGTGTATGTATTCATGTGTATATATACGCGCGTGTGTGCTTTAGTTTTATCTTGTATTATGTCAGATCAACCTTGCCAAAATCGGACCTTATTTTGGAATGCTTTAAAGGTATGAAGATTGCAATGACAGGGAAATTAATGGCGTTCTTATAAGCGTGGAAATCTTTAAATTTCTCTTTATTTCTTTGAGTTTAACAGGACTGGGGGCTTATCCCTTGTTTCCTGTTTAGGGTGAGTTTTAGCGGTTCCTTTTTCGAATGGCCATAACGATTTAACTGTCTTAACTTTTTACTTTCTGATTGCAACATTCCGACTGATAAAAAAGAACCGGAACATTTTGTTAACGTTTAGGGAGGCTGCTCTAGTCAACAGGCAGGTAATATCGAGCTATTTGTAGTGACATGTCGAGCATAGACAGGTGTCACTGTATGAATTTCTGGTAGGTAACCTCGAGGCCACAATATATTTTAGTCTTAACCACCTTCCAATCATTTTGTATTACAATGGATGATGGCTAGCGATAATTATTTGGGATTTTACCCCTTAAAAATTACAAGAGTATTCTCATAATAGTTACAATTAAAAGAACAAGAAATTATTTCCCCCTCTCAACCATTCTTTCTCGTACCAATTTCTGTAGTGTCGAAACTTTTCTCTTGAAGCGTTTTCCAAATATTTTAGCGCTCGGTCAGAGGTTATCTTCCTTTTTGTCGGTAAGATTATCGGAGGCAGATGAATATACTTGGTGTTTACACCTGGGAAAATCTTCAAATGGCAAAAGAATCATCTCTTTAGTCACCGGATGATTTTTTATGTGCTTTCGTGTCTTTATTGTACGCTGTTAGCTAGCACTTTTTCCTTTATGGATCTATTTCTTCTCAGGACTTCAACATATTAGACAATATGTCTAACAGTATAGAAATGTCTCTTTCCCTCTCTGCATTCACCTGCGAACATTTTTATGTTTGGTCAATTTAAGGCTCATTATATCAAGTGACTTAATCACCTAATGTTACTGATGTTACCCCTATTCAGGCTTTCATTTTTTTCATCTTCTACTCAAATGGTGAATTTTCTTGAATTTTTCCGTAATATTTCTGATCAATATACTTCTGTACTTAATTTGTTCCTTACCTCCGTTCCTGGCTCCTGCCAAGCAGGGCAACTTTGTCTTCGCAATTTGCACCACGCTGTATCACTGTTGATATTTTTTAATTCACTATTTACATTATTCGAACTATTGTTCTTATCTTTGTCGCCATATTTATTACAACGTTTCGGCCCTTCAGTATCTATGTATATTTCTGAGATGAGGTATTATGTACACTATTTACATTATTCGGACTATTGTCCTCATCTTTGTCGCCATATTAATTACAACGTTTCAGCCATTGTACGCTCCGGCCTTCTTCAGGTGGTTGGAATGTCGAACTGAACCATTTATTTCGCTCACTGGGGTAGACTGTTCTAGTTCCACGTGCTATGTTTAATGGATGTCAGTTATCAGTTATCTCTTGTTAATTCCCCTCTCCAAGTTCTTCACTGCCTTAACCAGGTATTGAACTCACACTCTTTGGGTCCTGTCACTGGATTTAACCAACGCCTTTATCCACTGTACCATGTGTCTATTAATTACCAAATTTATTTCTGTTACCAGCGTACTGAGTAGGCTTCATTTCCCGATTTTCTTCGCGACATTCCTGGGCGTGAAATTTTTAATCTTCCTATTGTGAACTGTGCAACTGAGACTTCTTCTTGTGTAAAACTGGCATGGATTCTTTTCTGTTTTCTCGGAAATATCACTTGAAACGACATCTTTTTCTCCTGTCTGTTCAGCCGCTATAGTTATTTTGCATTAATGAGAATGTCCCACAGGCCTCTATCCTTTTTTGTTCCTAATTTTCATCAACGATCTTCCAAGCTATCACCAGTTGTCGACTCGGTATCTCTGCTGATGACGCAACTATTTACTCCTGTCTTAGTGGTAAGTCTCATAAGTTCGATGAGGTCAAATTTGCAATTGACCTCAAAAATGACTTTCAGTCGGTCAACCGGAAGAAGAACTGCATTGTTAATTTAAACACTTCCAAAACGAAACTGCCCTCTTGTCTTAGAGGACCTTTTTTTTAACCCTCCATCAGCATAGCTAATGCTAACTTTCAGGATAGAAACACATTGCGCCTTTTTGTGCTAGCGTTTTCCGCTGACATGAAGTGGAAGGATTATATTGCGTCAGTCTGCCACTAGGAATGTTGCTTCACTGTGATGTGCTACCTCACACTTTTACAAGTCTACCATTCGTCCATGTATTGAATATTGCTATTATATTTTGTCTGATGCCTCTACTATGTATTTATAGATTCTTGAAAAAATACAAAGAAACTGCAATGTTATCGGTCCTGACCTGGCATCTCGGCTTCAGTTATTTTATCACCGCCTTAACGTAGTTTACCTGTAATTTTTATATAGATATCTGCATAGTAATTGTTCGGGGGATCTTTCTTCTTTGGTATCTCGACTTTACGAATTTAATAACAGTACTAGATTGGCAGCAGGCCTCATCATTTTACAGTTGAAATTGCTAGATTGTAACCATAAGTTCAATGGTAACAGTTTCTCCCATTGCAATTCTCGCTTGTGGAATTCTCTTCTGGCTTCTGTTAAAATTGATCTTCAAAATTTCAATGCAATGTCTATCGTTATCTTCTGTCTTTTTAATTCGTCTTCTTTTATTGTCCTCTCTCCTTAATATTTTTTACAAAGAATCTTTCGCACAACTAACCATTTTCATCTTAGTATCTTTATCGATTTTCTTGGGGTAAAATGATTGCATACATTCATATATACATGCATACATACATATATACTACAAAGCTCTTCTATGAACTTAGCCCCTCTCGGTCATTGTCGCTTTCATTCGAAGAATAAGTACGTAAAAATGCGCCTTCCTCTCTACCGGGCGCCGATAACTCAGGGGTAAAATCTCCGACTGATGCCAAATCAGTCGGGTTCGATCCCGGCTCGAGGTAATCGGATATCTAGCCACACTGATGAACTGCAATATAGCGAAACAGTCTGTCTATGGATAATATATATATATGTATATATATATATATATATATATATAAAAGTCAAAGGGATGGAGTTGTTGCTGAAACATAGAGAGAGGTTTTTAGTTGTTTGTCAATGAAATTAGCGAAAGACTAAACTGCACTTAGGAATTGAAAGAAAAGAAAATTTGGAGGCATTAAAATTCTTTATGAAGAAAAAGAGCAAATTCAAAATAAACTAGAGTATAGTAGTTCCATATTTCTTATTTATCGCATGTGAAACTAATTAATCTTTGAATAACAATTTTGAATTTAGTTACTATCCTTGAAATTTCCATGGGTGCCGCATGTAAATATTATGTGATTAATCCCCAAACCCAGCTTTTAAAAAAAATAGTATCTCTACTTTTATGAAGTATTTATGAAAACCCTTTTTTGTCTTGGCAGATTTCAGACTCTGTTTTTAGTGAAATAAATACAATTTATTTGGTGTTTAAACTGGAGCACTGCAGTTAAAGTAGGAAGAAATATGAATATGCCATTGGAAGAAAAATTGGCAATAAAACGTATAAGGAACGGAGGTTTCAGGTAATTTGACACGGGAAAAGGTTAACGAGATTTGAAGATGACCAACGAAGTTTATTAGTGAGAACTTGAGGAAAATTGGCAAGATATTCTGCGAAGAAAATGTCGAAATCTTACAACAAATTTCAGGCATCATAATATAATAATATATAACGTCTAATAATCGTGGTAAAATTTAAGACTGCAATTTATTTAGATATTTACAACAATTTTCTTTGTCTTAAAGCTGTACCTAAATACTCGTAAAAGCGGACATGCGCCGTATGTAAAGAAAAATCACAGTTTACAGGTGAAACGTGTTTTGAGTTCGGTGAAATGTAGTTTCATCTGTCGGTGAGTTTTTTTGTTTTTTTTTAATCTCCAGTCGCTTCTCTTTTCTTGTTAAAGAAAAAGGATCTAGAAACGACGACAGACTGGCATTTTTAAGTTGACTGTCTATGACTTGTTGTAAAGTCTTGCGTTTGCTTTCAAGCGGTATAGACTCATGTTTTTTTTTTTAATTTGCTTAAATCAACAGCGAATAACTGAAAATTATGTTCTAATACTTTGTAATAAAAAGTGACACTGAAATCCTAAGGCTCATAGGAATAGCGGAAGATGCCCTACGAAAGCTAAGCAAAGTATTAAGAAACAGGAAAATTTCGTTCAAAACAAAGGAAAGAATACTAAATAGAATTATGCTATAAATACCAACGACGAAGTATGTGAACAAAAAGTAAGTTTTAGATAAGATGAGGAATAAAAATAACACTTGTACTTTGAATCATAAACAGCTGAAAATTCTGGTTCATAATTTGTGAAAAGAAGACTTGGAGAATTTGATATGGAACCATACTGAAAACAAGAAGGATATAAAGAAACAAATAAATCTATCAAACAAATTTGTGTAAATGGATGACAGAACAGCGACAAACAAGAGAAGTAAAAAGACAAAAGTTGGCAATGTCATAAAATTTATAAACTTACTTTTATTTTTGCTGGATTTTTTCCTAGAGCTTACTTTTTACTAGGTACCTCCACTTTTTCGGCATAAATTATCGATACCTAAGTTTAAAATGCATTTTTTAAAATGAAAAAATATGCTTGAATATTTCATTTTAGTTTTACTTGAAAGTTGAATCATTAAATTTATTATTTCCATTAAGTAAACAATTCTGGTATATTTCAGATAGAAACTATATACATTGGAATGTCAAATTTAATTTTAAATTTTTAAATTTTCAAAAAACCCGCCATTTTCTTAATTTTAAGAAATTTGTAAACAAACACAAATTTATCGATTTTAAAAATATTTAAAAAAATTTCTGACACGTCATTTTAGTAAAATTAGAAAATTTAATGTTAAATTAATCTGATTTAAAAAAAATATTACTTAATTATAGCATAAAAAAGAAATATACAACGAATTATTAACGATTGGTACCGTAATTTTGATCCGATACTTGATCCACGTGTTGATTGACAAGTGATGACAGCTTACGACGGATGACCATAAATGAAAATTACTAGAAATCTGAGTGAACCCTTTTATTTTTAGTTTTACTGTTATGTCTATTTATTAGAATAAAGGGACAAAACTCTTTTTATAATAATGGCAATTTCAGTGTACCGTACATGGAAATAAGGAATGTATTAAGTAGAAAAATACAACATAAAAAATTATTTGAAAAAAAAGTGGAATCACTAAATTTATTAAACTTGGCAATTTTGAACTCGTAAATTTTGTTTCTACTTAATTACTAATTATCAAAAGGAAATAAGCTAATACAGAGTTTTGCACGATTTTTAAACTATTATAAATTATTATAATCAAAATGTAAAACAAATAAAAAATTCTTGTAAAATTTAATTATTCATCAGAAAAAATTTATTTCTTCAGGCAATAATGACCTTAATATTACTTATTTACAAAAGCAATTAAAAGCTTTTCTAATTAAGTAATATCATAGTTTTATTGGATTCATTATTTTTCTATTCAAAGCTCATTTTACAAAAGTTGGAACAAATTAGAAAAAAAAAAGTAGGTGATTTACCATCTCCAATGACTCTTACTTTAAACAAAAAAAAATTGTAAGGAAATAAAAAGAATTGAAAAAAATTTCGGGAAAATAAGTAAGTGGGGTGTAACATATTAAAAAAAAAAATATTTTTTACTAAAATTTACTAAAAAGAAATATTTCAAAAATAATTTCATTCATTGATGAAATAAGTCCTGAAAATTTCATTAAAATCGGACAATTACTTTAATTTTACAAGAATTTCCAAATCAATGGGTTTTCAACGGGAAAAAAGCGCAAAAAAAAACAATGTTATTTTTACAGCACCGCGATGACGTAAAAAAAAGAAAAATTTAACCAAAATTTCGAACGTGTTAAAAAATATTAAAAAATATCAAAAAATAATTAAAATACACTTTGGTCTTTCATCTTAATAATAACATAAGCGTTTTGACGATAAAAATTTATTTTCGGTAAGTTTGTGGCATTTGTTTATTACGCTATGCTGTTTTCCCGCGAAAAAGTGGAGGTACCTACTTTTTACATACATACATATGTGTGTGTCTGTGTATGTGTGGGTATTTGTGTATGTGCGTGTTATTTTTATTGGGCACACAAGTTCCCGCTAGAAATAAGGGTTATAGTAATAAGAAATAACATCAAGTTAAAAATATACTTATATATAATGAAATGGACAAAGTCCAACAATTATTTTAAGATATTTTTATACATACTTTTTATAGATACAAATATTTAACTTAATGCTCTGTTTATGATAAACAGTATTAAACAACATTTACTGGCCTGAATATCCGAGAAATTTTCACAGAAAATATTTGTCCTCCGACAGGATTCGAACCTGTATCCTATACAGAATCGTCATTTAGCTTGACGTGCCTTAACAGTTTCGGCCACAGAGGAGCGTTCGGTTAGCAAGGTCGAATTTACTGCCTTTAAACTTTAATCTTCCACGAATCTCTCACGTACATTGATATGTGCTCAAAGCGCATCCAAATGTATACAAATGACGTCACACATTATGAAGTGCGACAATTATTTATAAGACATTTTTATGTTTATACATTCTTTTTATAGATACAAATATTTATTATAAACAGAACATTTACTTAAATATTTGTATCTATAAAAAGAATGTATAAACCTAAAAAATGTCTTAATATATATATATATGTGTGTGTGTGTGAGTGAAGAAGGAAACTTCCTGATGTTATTAGACTGAATCGAGGTCGACCCCAGCGTGCAGAACCTTTGGAAAGTCCCTGAAAACCATACCACGGATTGACTCAAGCCTTGTGAGTGAAATTGGGGAGACAGAACTCTTGAGGACTGTCGATAGCTGTGCGAACACAAAGCCACAAGTCATATATATACAAATATATATATATATGTGTGTGTGTGCGAGGTGTGTGCTTGTGTGCCTGTGTGTGTATATATTCATGCCACTGAAATGTTTTTCCCATTTGAATGTGACAGAAAAAGCGTTCATGAATTGACAGAAAATCAGAAAAATTGTCATTTAAGCCATGTCATTTTTTTTATGAAAAAATGAATCATTTACGTAAATGTGATTAACAGAATGCACTACTTAAAATATTGTTTTCTTATTCGTGATCCAAATAAACAATTTTATTTGATCTAAACAACTGTGTGAGTATGCAAGTGCGCACGTGTACATATATATATATATATATATATATATATATATATATATATATATATATATATATGTGTGTGTGTGTGTGTGTGTGTGTGTGTGTGTGTGTGTGTGTGTTTGTGTATTAATTTGCATATTTAGACATACGCATATGCGCCCGAATATGTGATTTTGTGCGTATGTGTAGGGTGGGGGGAGTGAAAATCTATTCTTTTGTCACCGCAAAGGTCTGGCAGGTAAATCATGGTATAATCTTGTTAGTTGAATTCGTATTCAAATATCAAGCGAAAACAAATTTTCGCAAAAACATAATTGCTGTAAGGGAAACTTTCTGCAAAATGACACCAGTAAAGCACTGCTGAAAATAACTGTCCGCTCTTGCTTTATGTCCCTTTCTACGAATGTAAATGAAAAGAAACTGTCAAAGCTAATATATATATATATATATATATATATATATATATATATATATATATATATATATATATATATATATATATATTCACAAAAGTACCCGAAAAGTTCTCGGCCATATTAAGAATGTATTAAAAAATCTGATATTTTAAGAGGGTCTTGTTGGTAACAAAGAAAGGAATACTGAAATGCTACGTGATATCTGTCCTCCTTTGCGTTAGGCAATCTCCTCAAAGATGAAGAAGAGACTCAAGGCAACAGAAGTGCCGTTCTACAGAAGGATGCTAAGGATACCATGGACCAAAGATATGAGCAACGATGAGCTTTTACAAAGGATACAAACAAAGAGGAGACTTATACTTAACATCAGAGAGAGGGAGCTGAAATTTCTGGGACACCTAATGGAAAAGGAGGTCTTGGAAAATCTGATACACACAGGGGGATAAAAGGAAAGTCGGACAAGCGAAAGTAATGTGTGACATACTTAACGGACTTAAGCAAATAGATGGCTGAACAGGGTCTGGGAAAATAACAAAAAGACAAAACGTATTGACGGGAGGTAATGGAGAGCCATAATCGCCTCCGTCCTGAAGGTACATGGCACATAAAAGAAGTTGTACCGAGAGTTTTTCAGTACTTCACATGTAAATTGGAATTACATGACTATGTTCTCAGCAGGGTCGATTTGTCAGGAAGGTACGTGTTATCGGTCTAGGGAGGCGATCCCTTCACGCGGCACCTTCAAAAAGAGCCTGTAAACCATATCACGGTTTGTCTCAAGATTTGTACGCGACATTGGCTCGATGAAAAATAAAAGATTATCATCAAAAATTGTTTTATTTTTACGAAGTGAGACATAGTTTTATAATTTCGATATATGTACAGAGAAAAGAATTTATATTTAAGAACGTCTGCATATATATATATATATATATATATATATATATATATATATATATATATATATATATATATATATATATTATACGTTAATTTTATAGATACAAATATTTAAGTAAATGTCCTGTTTAAAATAAACATTATTAACCGGTTTGAATCACTGAGAAATTTCATAGAAAATATGTGTCCTACGACAGGAATCGAACTTGTATCCTACACGGAACCGTCATATAGCCTGACGTGCTATACTATTTAATTACAGAGGAAGTCGAATTACTGTTTTTAAACTACAATTTCTCATAATTTCTCTCGAACGCTTATATCTGCTGGAAGCTTATATTAACGTAAACAGATGACGTCATATATTATGAAATGGACCAAGTCGACAATTATTTTAATATATTTATTGTTTATACGCTATTCTTTATAGGAATAAATATTTAATGTAGCTTAATGTTTTCTTCTGCAACTAAATGGAATAGTACATCAGGCTATATAGCAGTAGCGTGTAGGATACAGGTTCGATTCCTGTCGGAGGACACATATTTTCTAGGAAATTTCTTGGACATTCAGGCCCGGAAATAACACGTAAGGACACATGGCAGTGGATTAAGGTGTTGGTTAGATCCAGTGACAGGACCTAAAGTGTTGTGAGCTCAATACCTGGCTAAGGCAGTGGAGAAATTGGAGAGAGGAATTAACAGGAGATAACTAATAACTGACATTCATTAGACATGGCACGTGGAACTAGAACAGTCTACCCCAGAGAGCAAAATAAAGGGTTCAGTTTGGGTGTACAGCGGCTGAAACGTTATGATAAATATGGCAACAAAGATGATGACGATAGTCCGAATAATGTAAATAGTTGCTTTATCTATGTGTTTGAAATCACAGTTGTCCTTTTCTTGGATTGGTTGCCACACAAGGCTACAGAACTTAGTCTACTCTGTTATATAATTTATAACACGCTCTTGCAAGAAAGTTGAAAACAATTTGTTTCATAAGTGTGCCCACTACCATTGGCGTACTTGGAATGTTAACGATAGTTCTTTTCAAATAAATTAGAAGGCCTAGAAATATAATAAAGTCTCAAAATTCTCCAGATCGAGGATATTACATCTATAATGCTAAGTAGAGATAGATAGATAAATATATATATATATATATATATATATATATATATATATATATATATATATATATATATAGATAGATAGATAGATAGATAGATATTATTGGGGAGACTTGCTGTGAATATGCTATACTGACGTGAAAACTCTATGTATGGAAATAATAATATTTCCGAGTATGCATGTGTTGTAAACGCCTGTTCAGTCCCATTTTGTGCTTGTTCAACACCCACAGAATCAACCTAGAAAAGTTCGCCATGTCGTTCTCGACAATTTTCCTTACCAGAATCTATCTTGAACCTTTACAAGTCTACCATTTGTCCATGCAATGAATATTGCTGTAACATATGAACTAGTGTTTCTATGTCTCTAGAGATTCTTGAAAAATTCGAAAGAAGTATCTGCAATGTTATAGGTCCTGACCTGGCATCGCGGCGTCAGTCACTTTACTACCGACAAAACGTAGCTTCCTTCTACCTTTTCTATAAATATTTTTGTGGTAACTGTTCTGATGAGCTTTCTTCTTTGGTATATCGACTTTACGCGCAGTATTAGATTGGAAGTTAGCTCTCATGATTTTATAACTGAAATTGCTAGATGTAACCGTAAGTTCTATGCTAACAGTTTCTTCTCTCGCACTTCTCGCTTTGTGGAATTCTCTTCCGGCTTCTTGTTTTCCAGTTAACTTCCATCTTCAAAAAATGAAATGCAATGTCAATCGTCATCTTATGTCTCCTTAATTCCTATTTTTTCCCTATCTTATTAACAATGATTTTTATCAGGTTCTTTAATAATCAGTAACCACTTGCGTCTTATTGGCTTTATCGCCTTGCTTATGATGAAATAATTAAAAAGAACGTAACTATGTCGAGTGTACGTTAGTTACGGATTCGTGGAGTGAGTGCATAATCTGACGTCATATATGAACGCGGTCAGTAGTATCAAAGTCTGTACAGGGAGATATAATCAAGAAATCACCGATTTGACAAATCGACCATGGTGAGATCGAACCCGGGTCTCATGGTCGAAACGTTAACGTTCTAATCACTCGACTAATAATAATAACAATAGTAATAATAAATTGAAGCTGCTCTGGTTTTGTTTGGTGAATTCAGATGAGCTGCAGTTAATATCTCCTTCAGATTTATTTGTCCATTGCCTAAATTTAACCAGTATAGGTTGACGCATTGTGCAATTTTGTCATGATCGGTAGTTGGGATTCATCATGGTCGAGTGTTGAGTGTATTTTGGGTTTTTTTTTTGTTGTCTTTTTTGGTTTGAAAGTTGCTGGCAGACGAGTCGATGATACTTGGGTGCTACCTCAACCGTCTGAGTGGACTGGATTAATCGAGCTGAAGGTATTTCTAACTGAACCCCATCTGCAAGTTTACGCGATGCTTATATCAAAACCTGACACCATATCGCGCACATTTGTGATGCATATTCCTGGTATACTCTTATCAGATTGGATGCCATGATGAGTATCTTTGGCTTCGTATTTTTTTTTTTTTTACTAATGAATCACTTTGTTGTTGTGCTTCGTGTTCACCCAATAATAATAATAATAATAATAATAATAATAATAATGGATACACTACAAGAATCCTCAGCATTATTATGATTAAATTTTAATCATGTCTAACTTCTGTTTTAGTCTAGCCTTCATTAATATTTCCCTTTGCTTACGGCACCAGAAGAGTTGCATTTCTGATCTGTAGATTTGCGTTGCGCATAATAGATTATTATCTCGTTAGATCTCGCCATGTCACGTCGTGTCGCGTGCCCTCATGGTGGTCTGTTCTCAGACAGATGACTGATTAGGTTGCCTTGATTCTTTATCTGATGCCGTGTCCGCTCTGTTGGAAGCGAGATAATGTCGCTTTCTTGGTTACTTGACTGGCTGGGTGTTTAGCACGTCTCCTAGGCTTGCGTATTTAGTTTAGTTTAAACATTAGCGTCCTTGAAAAAAAAAGAAATGAAAAGCGGTATTTTTTGAACGAAAGAAAGAATGAATTATAAGAAAAAGGTGAAAATATGTTTAGAAATTAAAATCGAAAGAAATTACCGTGTTTGACTTTGTAAAAGACACGCGGGCATATTAGAGGCACTTCCATTTCAGCAGAACATATTCAAGAAAAATGTTTTTAGTTTATTTTGAATTCTAGAATTTTTCTGTTTTGTCACCCAGTTCAGGCCAATTTGGGACTTGGGCATAATGGTTTAGTTTATATCATTTCAACTGATTTTAGTTCATTTTCTCGTCAGACCTGTATCATTAGGTTGTGTGTTAGAATCTCACGATGCTGATGTTTCTTTGCTGCATAACGTACTCTATCAATTCGTGTTTGTAGCAAATGGTCTACATTAATCTCTTACCACTTGCAGCCAAATTCATATTGCTCCAGGTGGTGTTATCAGTTATATTTACCGATTCCAAACAACCATACTGAACGCACAATCCCACCCCTTCATAAGTTATTTTTGTAAAAAAATTATTACCAGCAATATAATTTTGAAGGAAAAATATTACGAGAAACAGATTTTGACAAAACAAGATATTACCAACAATAAAAAATGTTGTCGGCATTAAATAACCCATTGAGATAGATATGCTGTAAAACAAAATAAATCAACCCAATCTAAACCAAAGAATACACACTCTATTCATACGAATCTATCCTAAAAATGTTGTCGGCATTAAATAACCCATTAAGGTTGATATGCCGTAAAACAAAATAAACCAAACCAAATCCTCCACAAGTTATAGTTCTTTGACCACTTCGTATGACAGACATATGCTATGTTTTGGATGTTAATGTTTTACCATTAGCGGTAACCTCATTTCTGTTACGTCTCTAATGATTATACTAAAGACAATATTACGTATGATAGATCAGCTGGTCTCGACGAACGCCGATATTTTGTTACGATAATGTTACAATGCCGATGATGATGATGATGATGATGATGATGATGATGATGATGATGATGATGATGATGATGATATAGAATCGCTAGATGCTTCCGTCTGATGTAAAATTAACGTTGGGTTCTGCTATGGATAAATAAAAAGAGCACAAGGAGCGAAGAAGGCAAAAATTTCGAGATTGTTTTAAGGTCGAGGAAAGACAAAAAAAGAACAAAATGGAAGATTACGTAATAATGGAGGAGAAAATAGGGTGAAAAAAAATAAAGAATGGAATACCTAGAAAAAAAAAATTCCCAGATGCGAAAAGAAAAAAAAAGAAAGAATAAGGGATAAAAGAAAGGACGAAAACGAAACGGAATGACAGAATATTATTAAAACGGGCGAGAAATAAATAAATAAATAAAGAAAGAAAGAAAGAAAGAAAGAAAGAAAGAACTAAAATGACACGGAAAAAAAGAAAAAAAGAGAGGTGCATCAAAGGAAACCTGTCGAGAAAAAGGATAAAAAGAAATCATAGTTTACAGAAATTTTTATTTCATCGTAATGGAGAGGAAAAAGTGAGAAAAAATAATTATGGAAGAAAGATTAAAATAAACGGTAAGAAAGAAAGAAAGAAAGAAAGAAAAAAGAAAGACAGAAAGAAAGAAAGAAAGAAAAAAGAAAGACAGAAAGAAAGACAGAAAGAAAGAAAGAAAAAAAGAAAGAAAGAAAAAAGAAAGAAAGAAAAAAGAAAGAAAGAAAGGTTTGAGGAAAAGAAAGAAGAAATCGGAAAATGGAAGAAGGACTGAAACCTGAACCGAAGTAAAAGTCCACACTTGGCCCAGACGAAAAAAAATGTCTGTCTCGACGACCTTGGTTTTAACTCGTCAAAATAATCTATGACAGATTTATGCCCTTTTTGTTTTATTTTTTAAGATGGCGACTGGAAGAAAGGAAAGAAGACTTCGGACGAGTTCTTTTGGGCAAGTCGAGAAGGTGACAACGCGTTTTGTTTCCTTCATATATGAAGTACACGTACACACGTACACACACACACAGATATATATATATATATATATATATATATATATATATATATATATATATATATATATATATATATATATATATATATATATATATATATATATGAAGTTAAGTTTTCTAATTTTCTTTTGTGGGTTTTCTTTACGCTCTTTTTCTTTTTCTCATCTCATCAGGTTTCTTTTTCATTCGATCATTATTTATTTTTTGGGATGATTTTCTTTCTCTTTTTTCTCAATCCTTCTTTTTCTTATTTCCTTTTACAAATCCTTTTCTTACACTTCTTTAATATCCCTTCTTGCCTCTTTCTCTGGATTTTATACGTTCTCTAAAATTGGTGCAGACGCACATGCTTACCCGCTAACACCATAAAAGGTACACATGACGTTTATCCAACAAATGAAAACACAACATAGAATTTAAAAATTGAAATAACTCTGCATTATTCTGATGAAGTTAAATAAATAGCGAAACATGTCAAATTTAAAGATTTTTCTACTTGCACTGCTGCTCTTTGTTGAAACCCATGAAAAATATCCAGGTTTCAAGTGCTCAAGACAGGAACGCCTTTCTCCTTAAAAAGATGGCCACGCCATTTCCCTAACGGTTTTCTTAGCCAACAGTGCATTCGTGCTATGTCAGAGTTTATTATTTAAATAAATGTTTTAACAATAAAACTGCTATTAAACAACCGATGTTGCTGAAAATTTCAAGATATATTTATATATCACAAATATATAATATTAGTATTGTTATAAGAAAAATATCGATAATTTGTCAGATCTCATGCAAACAAGATCTACGTGCAAACATCATTTTTCCTTATTTATAAATACGTACCTCCAAAGATTCGCTAAAAAATGAGCATACTTGATGATAAAATATTACTTAATAAAAACAAAATTTTGTCAAAATCTCTATGTTTCTATTAGGAGGAATTTAATCTACGCTTATAAAATTAAAGCACTACGAAATGTTGTAATATTTAGCCATCTTCTATCACTAGATCAATTATGGCTGAGTAGTCAATCCTCATTGGGTGCTCTACACTTTCGGCGTTATGTCACATCTAAGCTATGCTTGGAAAATCATTTGGGCACTTCGACGTGGTGAAATGTTTAGGTTTTAATCTTTCCAAAAGTTTATCAATCAACCACGTGAAATGATGTTAAGAATGGTACAGTCCTTTGTGAAAATACATTTTGAATACATTCTCTCATAATGACTCCAAAAATCTCGTCAATTTTGATTTTAGATGAAATTTTCTGTGAAATGCCAGGTTCGTCTTTTCGGATATGGCAATATTTCAGTTTTTGCTTGGCTCCACACACAACACATGCGATCAGTCTCTTCACCAATATATCAGTCAACAAACTAAACAAAAAAAAAAAAAAAAGAATGTTTGTACACAGCTCACGTTAAAAATGCCATAAAATAAAAGATGATGTGCCATTTTGCTTTGAGTCTCCATCAAGAGTCCTATGGATGGCTTTTTCTGAGTGAAGCGTCCGAATGAAAATGGCGTCAGATTATTAAATAAATAATTCACACAGTTTGATCCTAAATGAACATTCCACATACGAGGCATTGTAACTTAAATCCTACAAGAAACTCTTCTTTTATAAACTTTGATCCTTTTAAAATTGAACGATCATGGTTCTCCACAACTTCCTGTTTTTGTGTCTCTTAGCAGTGTTTGTCGTTTACCATACATTCCCTTCATGTTCTGTCATCCATTTTCCAAGCTCGTTACGTAAACTACAAATAATTTATTGTTTCCCTCTCTCCTCTTGCTTTCAATGTCCTGTAAATGTCAAATTTTCCAAATATTCTTTCCTTGTCGTGCTCCAGAAATTCCAACTGTCACTTTCTGATACTAAATATAAGCATCATTTTAGTTTCTATTTTCCTTAAAATTTCCTGGTTGTTCATATGTTCATTCGATGGCAATCTCATCATGCTTCTGTAGAACTACGACTATATTGCTTTTTTTCTTCATCTGTTATAAAATTTTCCAGGATTCACTGCCATATAGAAGGACTGATATTGCATAGCAGTTGAGTACACTCTTGTGTGTTTCTTGTGAAAATGTCCTGTTTCTTAATACAGACATTTAAAAGGATATATACTTTTTTCCAATCAAAAACAGGAACAGCACAGTAACCGTAGTTTGCTCAAAAAGCGAAACACGAAAGAAAAGAAATGAGCCAACCGGTTATTGTTCCTCAGAGATCGATCAGGATAAATAAATAAAATTACTCTATACACCGATTAAGAATTAACATGGCGAAAGAAAATAAACTTGCCTCAATATTATATTGAAACGAATATTTTTTTCATTAAAAGATGATGTTAAGTTCACATAACCAATCGTTCTGCTTACAAAAGAATGGTTGTTTTTATTTAATAAAAATAGTTTCCAGAACTTTTAGATGGTAGCGTGAATGCGATCTGCACCAAACAGGGTAGTAGTCTACGCAGAAGGATGCAGTATATTTTCGATTTTTATAAAATTTTCTGCGATTGCAAACCCGAATATATTGGCACACCTTAAGCAAATCATCTTAATGATCCTTTTGATGAAGATCAGAAACAGCGTAAGTTCGAGGATAGAGACATGGCGTTCATGCGGTCCATGAGTGTCTATTAAACACGACATTCATTACATGATTTGTTAGGAACCGATTGGATTGGGTCAAATATTCGTCCAGATACACTATAGTCTTGAGATTGTGGAAATGGTCAGTCTACTAAACTCTGTCAAACGCCTTTGAGATCTAGAGCCACAGCCCAAAGCTTGATAAACAAATTCGGTGATGACTGGTGATCGGCGGTAAATTATATATTATATATGGCAGCAGTATTCAATGCACGGCCGAATGGAAGATTTACAAATGTGCAAAAAGGGTTTTGAAGAGAAGAATTGGCTGACGCAACACAGTGAACCAACCTTTCTAGCAGTAGACCTAGCAATTGATTCAATGTAAACACTCCACTTTATCTCAGTAGAAAAGGTGAGTCTAATAATGGCACAGAGTGTTTATCTCTTGGAGTTTAACATCACCCATCCTTATGGCCGACAGAAAAGGTTCTCTTTTGGGATTAAATGAAAGCAGTTTTTTGCAGGCCTTCAAATTTACAAGCCATTCCTTACCCCAGTTGACTACTGATTGGAGGAGGTCCTTTTCCAAAGCAGCTGCCAGTTTAACTTTGTCAAATCTGTCGTACTTACTACTAACGCAGGAGTTAATAGATACCTAGTTGGGAACTGATGAAAGTCTTTGATGAAGATTAGAAACAGCGTAAGTTCGAGGGTAAAGCCATGGAGTCTATGAGTGTCCATTCAATATGACCTTCATTACATTATTTGTTAGAAACGATTAGATTGGGTCAAATATTCGTCCAGAGACACTGTAGTCATTGAGAATATAGAAATGGTCAGCATGCTAAACCCTGTCAAACGCCTTTGAAATCAAGAACCACTGCCCAAAGCTTGATCAATAAATTCGGTGATGGCTGGTGATCGGCGGTAATCATAGAAAAATAGAATCTATATTGCTTATTTGAAAGGAGGTCGCGTGAAATAACATGCTTTACAAATTTACATTGCCATTTAGTTCTAATCTTTTGTCAAAAAGAGTTAAGTGACTAAGAGAGTGCTAATTCGTGGGTCAGATGTTTTCGCTATAGTTTTTAAAGACAGGAAATAAAGAGTATGTCTTCCAACAAGTTTGAAATCAAGAAGTAGCGAGACATTTATTTTAAAGTTTGTAGAGAACAGGATCCAGTTTAGGGGCAGATTTATTTAGTACAATTAGAAAGTTACCGTCGAATCCGCAAGTCTTGTGAGGATCTAGTTTAGAAATGATAGCAGAAACCATGGACACAGTTATGTGCATATCACATAGTAAAGACTCTGTTCTAGGGGGAGGGGAATAAGGCCGGGATTCTCCAGATGAGTCAAGAGTGGAATTGGAAGAGAATTTACGAGCAAGACATTCTACTTTATCCGCAGTAAATGATAACATTTCAAATTAATTAAAGAGAAAGGCGACTATCATAACTTCTTTTGTAAAGGTTATTGTTATAACACACACACGTACTTGGTATGACGTAATTCTTCAAGTATTCTTTATATGGAATGCTTAAGTTATTTCTGTAACGCCTGTATATTTACTATGAAGACTGACTTCAAAACGACTGGTATTTACTCAGTTCCCCACCCCTACTGGGATTTGTTGTGACTCAAGTTCGGGATTATTGTGGGGAACCCGAGCGTTTCCACCCGACCATTTGTCAAAATATACCCAGCCGCTATGAAAGCCGATTCGGGTACATTATTTATTAGTTTTTCTCAGCCGAGTCTCGTAATGAAGACCTTATTTTTTTTGTTTTTTCTTTAATTTCATTCAGTTTAGCTGGTAATTCTCGAACTACGTGGCACAGAATGATTTTTCATTTCCATCTCGCTTTTTAGCACTGCTATGAATTGCCTTTCAGTGGTTCTACATTGTTAGGTATTCACCTAGATAATCTTATTATAATTCATTTATGACATATTATAATTTAACAGGATGGTACCGCAGTGCTGTAATCTGTATGATATGTATACCTTCCTTTGAACCATATATCGCTAATAACGGCTTATGGTCTGTTTGCAACGTGAAACTTCTTCCATGAATAAATTTATGGAATTTTTACATAGTGAATATGATTGCTAGAACTTCTTTCTCTATCTGGCTGTAATTCCTCTCTGTCGGTAGACGTTGTGTGAAGCATGAGAAAAAAACTTACATTTGACCGTCATCATATTTGTGTAAAATCACTTCTCCAACGCCGTAATCACTCGCATCTGACACTACTACAACTTTTGCTTGTGATTTATAGTGCGCTAACAATAAATTTTTAATCTCGTCAAACGCTTTTTGAAATTTTGATCCCAATTCTACTTTACGCCTTTCTTCAGTAGATTGTTAAGTAGTGCTGTCAAATTATGCATATTATGTACATAAATTCGATAATAATTAGTCAGTTCTAAAAACGTTTGTACCGTAGTTACGTTTGTTGATGTAGGCGTATTTGTAATTACATTTGCCCTTGATGGATCTGGTTTCCTACCAATTTTATCAATGATTTAACCCAAGAATTTTATTTTTGGCAAAAACAATTCACATTTGTCTTCACTAAGCTTGAATCCGTATTCTCTTAGTTTTTGCATAATTGTTTTGACATGCCCAACATGTTCTTCTTTTGATGCACTTTTGATCAAATTATCGTCCAGATACGCCACTGCGAATTCGCACTTCGCAAGCATGGTTACTTGCAACACTGGTGCAGGCCATTTCAAATGATTTATTTTCTGCAATATACCAATTCTTTCTAGTCTGTCCAACTCTTCATTTACTTGTTCTAATGCTGCGAATACCATGGAACACTTTATAGTATTGGACGAGTTCATAGAGTCACTCGGGGTGTTCTTTACTCAACAACAGGGACTATGGATTCGCACTTGTTCAGTACACACTTGCAGAGCCGCCATTTATCTCTGGAATCTGATTTGTAAGTGACTATACGGATTCTCATTCTATCAGTGAATAATTAAGTCTCTTTGAGGACAGGAGTATGCATATTACAAGTGGTGACAAAGAGACATCTATTCCAATCGAACCTGTTGCTCTGCTATATACGGAAGAAGTGGTTCCTGTGGGTTATAGCGGCTGAAGAAGCAGGAGAGAACAAAAAAGACTGTGGTTTCCGTTGGTATTTCCATGCTGGAACGAAAGGTTCAATGTCGGATTTCATCGATTGTACATTTCTCAACAGGATGATTAAAACATATCAAACTAATATCAATCTAAGTAGCATCGCGAAGCAAATCCTGAAGTGAGTCCCAATCAGTGAATTGATAACAGAAAGATATTCTTGCCTAATTAGAGTGACATAGTTACGATGGAAAGGCGTGGAGAAGTATACTATATATATATATATATATATATATATATATATATATATATATATATATATAATAGCTGGACACTCGTATTCGAGGATACCCATCTACTAGGGTGGCTAGCTAGTCCCTATTGCAGACTCTCGCTCAGGCACATTTTTGATTGTTCAACACACACAGAGCCAACCTGTGGCTTATACTGCAACTATGCTGAGCAGATCTTAGTTACAGTTTTTGGGAGAGAGCTTGTTATCTCTGATGATCAACAATCAGACAACCCCAGCACACTCAAACCCTCGATCGTGATGACTTGTGACTCCGTGCTAGCACAGCTATCGATGGCCCCAAGTGTTCCGTATATCCAATTTCACTCACAAAGCTTGGGTCAACCCATGGTATGGTTTTCAGACACTTTTCAATGGTGCCGCACGCTGGGATCGTCCACCTCCAGACAAATCAAATCAATCCGGGTCTCATGGTCAGAAAGCAGACGTTCTAACCACTCGGCCACGCCATATATATATATATATATATATATATATATATATATATATATATATATATGTGTGTGTGTGTGTGTGTGTGTGTGTGTGTGTGTGTGTGTGTGTCATTTGCAGACAGTGCAACTAGACATCCGAATGCTTCAAGCCAGGACCTAAACCCGACCAATTTGGTGGCAGTCGGAGTTTCTACCACTGAGCTATCATCATTCAGCAGAGAGAATCTGCTAATTCTAGTGTATTGTTTTTACGAATGTAAACAAATGCCAATCAGTTAGAGAGCTCCAATTCATTTTACTGAAGAGCTTTGCATTACCGAAGGTGGATGTTTATAGAATCAGCTTATCTCTCAACAGTGCTCAATTGAAATATATTTTCAAGAGCTTAATTATGTCATTATTTACTTTTTCCCAAATGAATTAAATCATTTTTTGAAATGTTTCTTTTTTAGAAGATCTTGTTAAATTTTTTTGTATATTTGACTAAATTTCCTGAAATTTCAAGAAATTAGATTTTGTACCGCTTAATATTTATATTTGGAGAATTTAAATCATCAAAATTTCTTTTTGTAAAACAGGACCATCACTTATTGAATCGTAAAAGAAAAAATGTAATAAAACTGAGGCATTGTTTAACTAGAAAAGCTTTTAATTGTTTTTATGAATAAGATATATTATGGACATTATTGTCTCAAGAAAAAAGGTTTTTGGAGAATAATTCATTTTTACAAGAATTGTTTTCATTTTAAAATTTTAATTAGAATAATTTTTAAAGTTTTAAATTTTTTTTAATATTTGTATTAACTTGTCCCCATTAGGTGATATTATTATTAAGTAAAAACTATATTTACTAAGCGCAAATGGGAAAGCATAGTACAATTCATTGAACACCAATATTTTATAAAGAATTTAGTATTTTTCGTGTGTGTATTAGCGTGAAGATTTTTGTAAAAGCGGACGCCCTTACACGACATTATCTGAAAATAAGAGTGATGACATTAAGGCCAAAGTACCTAAAACTCAATAAAACATTAAATTACGAAGAATATTTGCCTATTTTTTAATGATTACAGGGTAGTTAAACATTATATAAAAAAAAGCGCTCAAGTTATATTCCAAAAGTAAATTTTACAGACATATCCACCGTAGAAAAATTAGATAAACTTCTGTCTGTCAATCAAGCTGTTAACTTGTCAACACCTAAAATGAACAGCTACAGCCGGATTAAAAATGCATTCCTGCAATATTTTAAAGTAAGTAATCTTTGTTTTCAAAACTAAAACTCCTTCCATTCAATTTAAATTACTTGCATTATTTACATTACTCGGACTATTATCGTCATCTTCATTGCCATATTCACAACGTTTCGACCGTAGTACGCTCCGGTCTTTTTCAGGTGATTGGAATTTCGAACCGAACACTTTATTTCGTCCAACGGTGTAGATTGTTCTAGTTCCACGTGCCATGCCATTTCCGGATGTCTCGGTTATTTCCGTTTAACTCAAATCTCAAAGTTTTGGTTCAGCACTGTTTTCGCCTGGTACTGAACTCACAACTCTTTGGGTCTAGTGACTGGATCTAACCAACCATCTGAAGAAGGAAGGAACGAAAAACGGGCCGAAACGTTGTGAATATGTCAATGAAGATGAGGATAACAGTCCGAGTAATGTAAATAATGCAAGTAATCATAATACCTCATTTCAGAGATATAGACAGACAATTTATATTAGTTTTGAAATACAACAATTTGTTTTGCGTATTGGAAATATTTAATTTAATCCATTAGCTTGAAATTAAAACTAAAATAAAGGCTTCAAAATGTTTTAGTTTAATTTTTAAAAATAGATTTTAGACCTTATGTGGAGGTACCTAATATATATATATATATATATATATATATATATATATATACACACAGACACACACACACACATATATATATATATATATATATATATATATATATATATATATATATATTAATTAAACGTTATTTTTAGTGGATCCTCGTATTTGAGTAGACGCACCGTTTATTTATTAAAGAGTGTATTTATTTTCGTCTACTGATCAGATATTTTTAGAAATCATAAGGGAGGAATCCGCTCTCCGGCAGAATTCGAATCAGCGTTTCTTTTGGAGAACTCTCATTAGTTTGCCCTCTCGGTGACAGAGAATATTCAGGCCTGTATTCAGGTATATATATAAATATATATATATATATATATATATATATATATATATATATATGTAATAGATTCGTTGGTATATAATCAAGGTGGCTCCTAGTAATATCAGATATTAAAACCGATCCACAGAGAGCTCAATGTATTTATTAAAACAGAGCATATATTTTAAACAGTAAAAAATTCAAACTTACCTCATGTGGGTATAGTCTATTTCAAACTAGCATTGCTATATACAACACTGTCTGGAAATGATCTCTTTTTTTTCCATTTAAAAAAAACAAAACAAATAAAGCCCTTGACCATAAACAAACCCCTAACCCCGCTCCATCTCCTAGTCATCAACCCAGATTCCTTATCTAAACTGAGGTGTCCCCCATACGTTTTCAACAACGCTATCTAAACCAAATTTTAAAAAATACCATTTCCAGAGAGTCTTGGGCTGAAGATAGCTGGCACATAGCAATGCTAGTTTGAAATAGGCTATACCCACATGAGGTAATTTTCTATTTTGGGGATGTATAAAATATATATACACTATTTACATTGTTTGGACAATCATCCTCATCTTTGTTGCCATAATTATCACAACGTTTCGGCCGTTGTACGCTACGGCTTTCTTCAGGTTCTGGGGTAGACTGTTCTAGTTTCACGTGCCATGTCTAATGGAAGTCAGTTATCAGTTATCTCCTGTTATTTCCCCTCTCCAAGTTCTCCACCGCCTTAACAAGGTATTGAACTCATACGTTAGTTAGATCGAGTAACAGGACACAAAGAGTGTGAGTTCAATACCTGGTTAAGGCGGCAGAGAACTTGAGAATTAACAGAATTGAGATAACTGATAACTCACATCCATTAGACATGGCACGTGGAACTAGAACAGTCTAACCCAGCGCGCGAAATAAAGGGTTCAGTTCGACATTCCAATCACCTGAAGAAGACAGGAGCGTACAACTGCTGAAACGTTGTGATAAATATGGCAACAAAGACGAGGATGATAGTCCGAATAATGTAAATAGTGTACATAATACCTCATCTCAGAAATATACACATATATATATATATTCCTTCATTCATAAGTAATTTTCCGTCATGGGTATGACGATAAACTACATCCGCGTCCTGGGTAAGACGATAAACTATGTCCAACAGCAAGGTGTCTGATCAGGAGGTTCTGAGGAGCATGGAACCACCTCTTAATTGCTGGTGTTCCCAGGTTCGCCCTGATCCGGGTTTGGTAGCACCTGTAAGTGTCCCAGCTATGGGTAAATAGTTAACCCCGAAACTGGCGTCAAAACACTATGAAAGTGTAAAAACAGATTTTAATACCAGAAATACTTTGTAAAAACATTATTTCCAGCAATAAATTTTTGAAGAAAAAAAACTATAATAGGTTTACATTTTTGAAGAAAAAATATTACAGCAATGAAAACTTTGTCGGCACTTGGGTTGATATGCCGTAAAACAAACCAAACCAATCATAAGTAATGTTGCCTATTGTGTTCATCGCTACTTGCTTAATGTTTATGGTGATCAACCATTGGATGTGAGCACTGCTAGGTGGTGAGTAATGCGTTTCAGAGGTGGCGAAAGCGATGAGTGTAACAAACTGTGTTCTTCTCGGCCTTGTACAGCTGTCGACCCACGAAATGAAGAACACATCAATAATACATTGTTACCGCTGATGACTATAGGAAAAATAGCGCTCTGTAGTTTTCCGTTTTTCGTATTTGTTAATTTTTTTTATTTCATTTACTCCGATTTTGTTGTTTTTTCCTTCTGTGTTCGCCGTCTCTCACCTGTTTTCTCTCATTTCGTTCTCCGTCTATTGTTAACCTCTTTTATCAAATCTCCCTTATTTTCTCCTACCTGTTACCATTCTTCTTTTTCCGTTTTTTTTTTCTTATTCGATATTTGTTCCTCCTACTCTCTTTCAATAAAGGGTTTTTTTTTATGTTGTCTTGACGACCTGACAAGGCTCACAGAGTCCCGCCTGTGAATACTTAACTAAATGAGGTCGCCGACACAGCAGCAAAAAAAGAAGTCCCCGTCTTCTACAACAGATTGCGTAGGGCTGAATAAATTGCGACTCGGGGGTCTCACCCTTACCACCGACATCTCCTCCCGTCAACGAAGTTCTTTTCTTTAAACAATGTCAAGAACGTGAATATATATATATATATATATATATATATATATATATATATATATATATATAATTGATTTTATCAGGTATGCAACATTTGATACTAATGTAAGGATCCATACACACTTGTATAGAAATGAAAAAGTGTGTGTGTATGTGACCACACTCACACACATAGATAGATAGATAGATAGATAGATAGATAGATAGATAGATAGATAGATAGTAGGGGGTACTGAAAAGTTCTCGATTTCAACAGCTAAGGATTTTAGAAAGAAAAACAAATTTTTTATTTTTATTTTTAAAGCAAGTAAACCATTCCATCTAGGAAGATAGGCAGAACACAATCTTTCTGCCACCATTTGTCCTTTTTCTAGACAAAGCTGAGTAAATATCTCTCAATAGATTTAACCATACTGATATATATATATATATATATATATATATATATATATATATATATATATATATATATATATATATATATATAAGAAAGATTGTCTATGTTTGTACAACGACCGGGTTCACATCTTTTTATAAAGAAAAATTTAGTTCTTATTTTCCATAAGAAAACTTAAATAAATATATGATGTGTGCAAATAAATGTTATAAAAACATTGATTAAAAAATGATCCAAAATAAAAGAATTTAATAAAGGCTAAAGCATAATAATAAAAAGCAAATAAACAACAAGAAAAGAAAAACATAAACAAGAAAAATAATAAAAACAAAAATATATAAAGAATAAAAAAATGAAATAAATAATCTAGAAATTATATATATATATATTAGATCTATCTATACATATATATATATATATATATATATATATATATATATATATATATATATATATGAGAGAGATTGTGTTTGTCCAACAACAAAATGTATGCTTGCAATGAAAAGTGAATTTTCACAAGAATTGCTTTCTTTTTTTTACAATTTATTTACAATAATTTATAAAGTTGTTAAGTCTTTTTAAATTCAGTTTCAATCTTGTAAATTTTAAGAAAATACTGTTATTAAGTGAAATGGTTACTATAAGTCATAAATGTAAAATCTCATTAAAATTAGCAAACGACCAGTATTTAAAATAAATATTTTTTGATTCTCGTGCAGTGTTGTCATGTGAAAATTGAACTAAAGCACAAATAAATTTAAAAAATCTTAAAGGAGTTTCGTTAAACTTCAAATACATACATACACACACACACACACATATATATATATATGTATATATATATATGTATGTGTGTGTGTATGTGTGTGTGCAAGATAAGTAACAAATAGGAAGAGTTTATAAGTATAAAGCTTTCACAGGGATTCAGAGAAAACAGACAAAAAGACGAAACTTTGGTATTTTCAATATTGTTTGGATCAATTCTCGTTGGTCAGTCATGTATCACGTGCATTAAAACCGTGAATAATACTATATATAATCTGCATTTGATCTTTAACTGACACACACACACACAGACACACGCACACACACACACTTATATATATATATATATATATATATATATATATATATATATATATATATATATATTTCCAGTCAGATAATTGCGGTCAGAACAGACATTACTGAATTATTATGCGCGCAACCTCACGATCTAACATGCGCAAATGAAACGTAGTCGTTTATAACGATTTTTACGAGTGCGTCAATAACGGCAAACGCGTTCAGGAACTTTCATTACAGACAGAAGCTGCATTTATTTATTTCATAAACAATTTACAAAGAGGAACGATCAATTAGTTTTTTTTTTATATACCCTGCCTGGTGGCAAATGCTGCTGGTGGCGCTTGGGGTGGCGGTCCCGCCTTAGCCACCGAAACCGTGAGATCACCCCTGGTTGGCGGCTGATGAAAACAGGGTATCGCACGTGATAACACACGTTGTATGCTAATATATATATATATATATATATATATACGCTGACGATCCGTTTAGGTGAAACCTAGGTAAGTTTACCTGGCTCTTAGAGGTTTATATTAGGTTTGCTCTTCTTCGTTTATTAAGCACTATTTGTAGTTACTTTTACTCGTTTTGGTGTTTATTTCTTTGGACTCTGAGCTTGAATTCTGGACGATTGTTTTCGCCTCAGTTTCATGTTATAAGTTCTTTCTTTTTTTATTCCTCATTTTTTCTTTCGTATTGGTTTGTTCAACTACAAGCCGAAATACCCAAGGTTTTTCCAAGCGAGTACCACTATATATATATATATTCTTAAAGCGATTTTTGCTGCTGTAAAAGCAGTGGTGTCAGCCGAAAATTGTTTATCGGAGGATGTACTTGAGTTCTTTGTGTATAAGTAGTCAAAAATTTGCATTAAATTACAAAGAAACTTTACAAATTTCTTCGGCGCTAGTTATTATCTAAAAAATTAATACATAAAGTTTTCATGAATTTAATTTTGACTTTCCTTTAGAAAAATTATAATTTTACTGAATTACATCAGATATTATTCACGATTTACACGGACCGGAAATGATGATATCAAATTACACCGGAATAATGGTGAGCAAAGAACAGGACGGAAAACAGTCTTATGTGTTGTCATTTATGTATTATTGAAGATTGAAGTTTAAATACAGTAAATTCAACCTTTCTAACTGAACGCTCCTCTGTGGCCAAATCGGTAAAGGCACGTCAAGCTAAATGACGGTTCCGCGTAGGATACAGGTTCGAATCCTGTCGGAGGACGTATATTTTATATGAAAATTTCTCGGACATTTAGGCCAGTAAATGTTGTTTAATACTGTTTATTATAAACAGAGCATTTACTTAAATATTTGTATCTATAAATGAAATGTATAAGCATAAAAATCTCTTATTATATATATATATATATATATATATATATATATATATATATAAATATATAACCGAGAGGAGTAGCGTAAGACATGTTTCATTAAGTTAAAGGGTTTTGAAGACAGTAGACTAAAGCACCGTGGATCAGCTTCGCCAGATGCCACCAATATCCTGCTTTAACAAATTTCATCTATCAACGTGGCTTTGTCGCAAGGCAGGGATAGTATCACACTTAAGAAAGTAAAAATGAAGTATAACTTTCCCTTACCTGATTTTTTCTACAATAGTCTCTTCTAGAATGCATAAGTGTAAAACAAAAGGCACTATCCAATGCTGATATATATATATATATATATATATATATATATATATATATATATATATATATATGATTCCATCGCTACATATTTTTAAATAAATAATTGTATTTATGCTCTACTTTTGTATCGAGCACTATTTTTTAAAAATAATAACAAAAATACTGCTATTCAAGCTATAACCAGAATAGGGGAGAAACGGATTCATGCCTTTTCTGAAGAAAAAATTTGCGCGTAAGTGAATGTAACGACCTCGACTAGAATTCGAACCCAGCTCACTGATTTCATATTGCGAGCTTTTATATATTACACCACACCTCACATCCAATGTTTGTTTACGCGAAACAAATAGACAATAAATTAAGTCTGCGTTTGTTGTTTGTGCACTTAAACAAGTGTTAGGATTCTTTGTCAACGGATGCTTTGTGTAAATCTATCTATCTGTTCATATCTACGAAAAGTTCATGGCCCGATCCATCTCCCCAAATCTGATCAAATGACAACAAAAGTTTTATTGGTAGGCTTCATGGCTGGATTGAGAACATTTCAGAACTCATGCTTTTTGTTTATATATATATATAAATAATGTCTTTGTGAAGACGAAATGGCAGAAGTTGTCTCTTTTTACCGCATTGATTTCTAGCAGAATTTAAAACTCTTAACACGTCTATATATAATAACACGGGCAAGATTTCTACATTTGAAATATCGTTCTCAGGGTATCAAAGTAAAGAATTATTAGGTTGGTGCAAAAATAATATCGTTTTTTGACGTTAAAAAATACGTCAAAAAACGATATTATTTTTGCACCAAGCTAATATAATTGATACTTACACATAGCTAGCTAGATACGTAAATCATTCTGTTCATTATCTCTGTCTATATATCTATCTATTTATCTATATAATTTAAAACCTCTAACCTTATAGTTAAAAATAATAATTCACCACCTAGAACAAAATTAAATAGAGCAAATATTATTTACGGATTTAAATGCCCATTAAGGAATTGTGATCAATCAAAATTTGTAAATAATTATATAGGCCACACTACAACATGTTTGACACGCAGACTCACTCTACGCCTTTCTGACAATAGCTCAATTAGATCTCATTTAAATATTCCTGGAGACATTCCGGACACTATTCGGAACATACTTGTTAACAACACTAATATAATAGCATCATCTACATGCAAAAAAAAAAAAAAAGCTAAAAATAAAGGATGCCGTATTAATAAAAACAAACAAACCGACACTTAATAATATTAATTTTGAACATGGACATAATATCTGGATGGTATTTTGAAAAATGAAAACATTTTATAAAACATACATACAACAAACTACTTCTAATTTTAACAGTTTGAATATTTAATCCTTGAAAATGGCTAAATGTATAGCCGAAAGCGCTCGGATAAAAAGAACTTTCAGACAAATCTTATATAATTTATCATCCGAAAAGAAAAAAATATATTAGATGGCATGAGAAATTGTATAAAAAAAACTAAATAAAAAGCACCTTGTCTGTCGTTTTCAATGAAATGTGCATGAAAGAAGGATTGCTATACACAAATACACACACACACGATATATATATATATATATATATATATATATATATATATATATATATATATAAGAAACCGTTATATATATATAACCGTCTCTTTCTCTTAAATAGTTTATGAATGTAAGTTCATTCCATTAACTTAGTGCGTATTAGTTCTTTTCTTTGAATAAATCCAATTTCGAATCTGACAAATCTGTTATATATTTAGATAAATGTCAATTCTAAGATTCCTTCAGATATTCACTTTCATCTGTTTTTTTTATCCCAACGCTTCGAACGGACTTGACTCATATGGGAGAACGTCGCAACTGTTAAGATTCTCATAAGATAAAGCGTGAAAATACCTTTTCCTAGTGTCAGTTCATGTGAGTGACTGACGAAATACGTCATCGCACGAGCGTCTAATTAAACCTGAATGACGTAAGACAGAAAAGACGATATATATTCGGATGTCAGAGATCAGAAAGGAAAAAAAACCTTTTGCGGTCCAGCAAATAAAGCGTTTTTTTTTTTTTATGGGCGGGCCAAACTTTACGAGAATCTATGCAAATGCATTAATCTCGGATAGTACCAGACCCTATATACAATGTTTTATTTTTCTGCATAGATGGTTATGCTAAGGTTTCTTGCATAAATCTGGCCCAAATGATTAACAACAAAACTTATAAGGATAAAGCAATTATAACAATTTTAAGGCTCACAAATTATTAAGAATCAAGAAAATTTTATTGAAAACAAAGAAAAGTGTGCAATCTAATATCCACCCTCCTATATGACAGTAAATACTGAGCAATCTCCTCACAGATAAAGAGAAGACTTGAGACCACAGAAATGTAGTTCTACAGAAGGATGTTGAGAATAATATGGACTGGGCGTGTGAGTAAATATCAAAAAATGACTGTTGAAATTTCTAGGACACACCATGAGGAAAGAAGGCTCGAAAAGTCAAAGGGAAACAAGCGACTTATAGAGCGTGCTAAATATATGGCAGGACGGAGAGTGTGAGGAATAGTAAGGGGGCAAATACTTCTTTCAGCTCTAAAATATAGGATATAGTGAAGGGTCATGATCGCCAATGTTTTGAAGTGGTAAGAGAATCTGTTTTTATGAATTGAATTTCTACAAGTTCTGGGTCATTTTGAGAAAAGACTTCAAAGAACTCTTTCACGTGGTTGAATGACCTTACAAGTGGAGGTCTTTCATCGGGGTATTCGTTTGTTGGCGCCAAAATTAAGCGTGTTGGTTGGCGAAGTCAGTTATTGTACAAATCTTCTTCGGGTCGTTTCGTTCGCTATCATTCACTAACTAGACATGCATTCGAAAAAGAAACTAGCAAATCCCGACTGAAGTTATTTTGAAAACGATACCGTGGATAAGAGATCCAGACGGATTGATATTTTAAAATAACCGGTTCTCAGGTGCGATAGAAAAAAACAAAAACGAAAAATTTACGATAATTTTACAGGTGTTCATTTTCGTAGGGTGTGCGTATGAAGTAACATTTATCGACGAGAAGACCGGAATCGGCAAGCAGAGTTCAAATTCGGAACGAGACTATTCTGTTCATATCTTTTCTCCCCGCAGTTATGGATAATATAATAGGAAAAACTTGTAGTGAACAAAACAAGATCTAGATTTAAAATTCAAATGCTCATTGATTTTGTTAGAAATTAAAAAAAGACTCGAATTTACAAACTTTGCTTAACACACACGCAAAAGCGAATCCAAAACAAAACTCGTGAAATTTCACACCTTGATGCGAAATGTTTTTCGGCCAATAGAAAACTAGGAAACATTTAAAAACAAAATTCAAGTAATCTTCAATTCTCGGAAACAAATTCTTTTACGGACCTTTTCGCGAGCCGACGCAAAGTTTGTTCGTCGTCCAATGGAAAGACCCGAATCATATCCGGCAGTGAATTCCCAAATGACCTTTTCAAGCCCGACAAACAAAATAAAAGACGGGCAAGTTCACCTGTCATCATTCACCTTCCGTTAATATTTCTTTCTTTCAGGTTTGTTATTAACCGCATATTTTATTCACTAAACACTTTTGCGGAAGAGACCGTGTTCTTTACACCTATCTAAAATCATCGAAATATTTTACAATAAAATGCTTCCCATAAAAAGTTTTTATTGAAACAAACATTTTGACCAATGCTCTTTGTGAGATTACCAAATATATGGAAACAAATAAAAATCTAAAGTTGCTGCATCCCCCAATGATAGAGTGCCTCATGTTTCTTTCACTAGCAATAATTAACTGACAAAATTGTATTAAGTATCTATTTGCTCATGGAGCTGTAATCCCATTGTAATACCTCTATACCTATAACGTCCATTATTCATATATATAGAGGCATAGTGGAGCAATGGATAGCGGCTTGGATTGTAGAATGGGAGAGCCGAGTTCGAATTCCAGTCTAATACCCTTGGAATTCAAAAACCTGCGAAGGGTCGTTTGGGGACCCTGTGGCACGTAGTGCACCAGGTCTCTATATTCGGCCCTTCAAAAAGTGTGGATGGTCCTGCACGAAATCTTCACCACTATAATCAAATCTCATGTGCTGTTTTCGGGCTGTCGGTTTCCTAGGAACCGACCTGCTTGAAAGTCGAATATATATATATATATATATATATATATATATATATATATTGCAGGGACTACATGATAACGGATATCCGTAAGGACACCGTGGATTAACTTTCTTATCTAAGGTTACTTCATTTAATAGCAATATCTTCTAAATAAGCTTGTCGCCAGCTTTTATATCTTATAGATTTCAGATATTCTAAAACATAAAAATCATCAGTAGGTAACTCTGCGAACCTTTTGACAAGGCAAAATATATTGAGTCTGTAAAATTATCATAAATCTTTCGTTTTTTTTTCTTTTATCGCACCATGAGATGAGTCATTAATCTATTAACTCTTGCTTGAACAACTATCCATCTATTTCATTGATTCGCTGCTGCTGACACAATGGGAAAAAGTTTAATTGTCCAGGCAATATCAAATAAAGTGACATGTGTCGATATAAAAAAAAAATCTTTTCATTGGAGTTTATTTTTCGGACCATCAAAACCGAAACAGTTTTAAGACACCGATCTGAAACGATACGATCACTACGTCTCATTATATGTCAGAACCAACTAATCACGAGGTTGTCGAAGGGGAACGATATCGTAATTCGTGGACTATCAGTGCACAGTTCTTGTGATTGCGCCGTCTAGGAGCTCTTGTTAACAAACTAGTCCGACAGCAGTGAATTTTATACTCACTAGGTGCTCAATAACAGAGACATGTTACAGACTAATCGAAATTTGGAAAATACCTCTATGGTCTGCTTGGTGGATTAAATACTTGAGAATTTCTATTGTATTAGCCAGATTGAACAGTTAAAGTTGAATACAATATTGTTGCCTTTTCCGATTATATTGAACAGTATCGGGTCTTTCAAAGGCAGCATTTATGAACCTGAGTACAGCAAGCAAAATTTGCCGGAAGCAAAAATACACACTATTTACATTATTCGGACTATTGTCCTCATCTGTGTCGCCATATTTATTACAACGTTTCGGCCGTTGTACGCTCCGGCCTTCTTCAGGTGTTTGTAATGTCGAACTGAACCCTTTATTTCGATCACTGGAGTAGACTGTTCTAGTTCCACATGCCATGTTTAATGGATGTCAGTTATCAGTTATCTCCTGTTAATTACCCTCTGAAAGTTCTCCACTGACTTGACCGGGTATTGAACTCACACTCCTTGGGTCCTGTCACTGGATCTAACTAACGAGTTTATCCACTGTGCTATGTGTCCTTGAGGACACATGGCACAGTGGATAAAGTCGTTTAATGGACCCTGTGCCATGTGTCCTTGACGACACATGGCACAGGGTCTATTAAACATGGAACGTGGAACGAGAACAGTCTACCCCAGTGAGTGAAATAAAGGGTTCAGGTTGACATTCCAACCAACTTAAGAAGGCCGGAGCGTACAACGGCCGAAACGTTGTAATAAATATGGCAACAAAGATGAGGACAATAGTCCGAATAATGTAAATAGTGTACATAATACCTCATCTCAGAAATATAGACAGATACTGAAGGGCCGAAATGTTGTAATAAATATGACGACAAAGATGAGGACAATAGTCCGAATAATGTAAATAGTGTACATAATACCTCATCTCAGAAATATAGACAGATACTGAAGGGCCGAAACTTTGTAATAAATATGGCGACAAAGATTAGGACAATAGTCCGAATAATGTAAATAATGTACATAATACCTTATCTCAGAAATATAGACAGATGCAAAAATACACGTTGTCAAATAATGAGTGTAAATTATCTTATATCATTGTTGAAGCAAACATGACATACGAAAAATTATGCCACGTTTAATTGTTGTGTTCACCAAACAAGATTCTTTATTTTCAAAACACAAAATGATACCAGGGTCGGATAAGAAGGCGCTTTCAATTAAAATCTCAGTTTCATGTGTATATAATTATTTTCATCTTTTCTGGGATCTGGGTTCGTCTGGCCAGATAATAACGTTCATTTTTCTTTTCTTCTATCAGTCTTAATTTAGTCTCCCACTGATCAGAGGTTAGGACAAGAAAACAGTGTTCAGCATTATTGTTTTATCCGATGTTTTATCTCATAACCTGAGTTTATTATTGAAAACAACTCTGATGTTAATCACCAGTTTTTTTTTTTTTTGTTTTTTTTTTGTTAGCGATGATTATTGCAACATTTATTATGTAAGATAGGCTAAATGTAATCTGAGAGTTTGTTATTTCCTATTAAACATTCTTGGAGCACATCGTTTTGATATTTTTCGTAGAGATTGAATCTGAGGAGTGCGGAAGAATCAGTTGAAACGTATTTACGTAACGAATACAGAACGTGTCTGAACAATATGTTAATGGCTCTTCTCAAAGTTATAGACGAAAATTATTTTTATTTTTTCTGAATGAAAAGAAAAAAATTAAATGAATTATTGTAATTATTATTCTTCCAGGTGTTAATATCATCGTCCTTATTCGATTTATCACATTGTTTTATCTGCTGATATTTTTAAATGTTTGTAGAAATATTACAATATAAGCCCAGATATGCTGCCATCTGATGATAATCCCACGTTTTATATGTTATTGGATATATAAAAAATATTCCAGCGAAAAACCTGTAATCTGTTGTGTATTCTGTCTTTAATTTTCCCAAAAGAGCGCTGAGAACTTTGCCCACTTAATACTCAGCAAGTTTGAAACTATAATTTTAAAATAAATATATAGAAGGCGATAGAGGGGCGTATGTGTAGACACAAGTAAAGGTCAAAGCCATCAACGTTAATCACATCGTTTTTTTATTAATTTTATTTATGATTCAGTAACATTTAAGACATAAAAAATCAACAGACTTCTTAAGTTTATCATTGTCAATAACAAGTATGAAAATATTTGAGTACCTTTTCTTTCGTCTTTTATCTTTCGTCTTTATATTAACGGTGCCCTAAGAGTTGCACCAATTTCTTCTTGAAGAATTGTCAATTATTATTCATTTTTGACTATTATTTTTTTTTAGCGTATTTCTGTTGCTTTTACATCAAGTTGTAATGTTCTTAAAGATTCGATTATGTATTGTCAATATTATTAATTTTTGACTAATATTTCTTCTACTTCATTTCTTCTGCATTCACATCTGGTAGAAATAGATTTAATGTATCTGGATTTCTTAGCCGAAGCATTGTCAAACAATATTCATTATCTATTGGGTTGGTGCATAATTATCAGGCGTTTTTAAACAATATTTATTATCAAAAAAACATATAACATTTCAACAATAATATTTTTAAATGAGTATGATCATCGACACACATTTTTAGGATCTGAAAATAAAATAATATTTTTATTAAAAAAATGTAGACAGTAATTTTTATTAACAAATAACTCGTCTACAAAAACGCTTGATAATTATGCACCAACCTTATATTATTCCTTTTTTTTTACTGTGTCTACACCTCGTCGGAATCCAATATGAATTAAAATTAAAACCAATATGAATTATTAAATTTTACGAGTAAATTTATTAAAGCTTATTTGTGTTAATTTTTAACGTCATTATTCAGGAATCATTAATAAGCAACTTTAATCGAAAAATAAAGAATGGACCTCCAACAAGGTGACCGCCAATTAGCGAATGACCGAGTATACGTTAGATATCGGATCACTCTACAAACACAGCTGTTACCATGTAACCCAGTACTACATTCCACGTGGTCGGATTATCGGCGACTAAACCGGTTCCCCTACCAGGCTTTTCTGATGACGCGGGGGATTAGACATCCAGCAGCATTAAAAGCAAATCTGATTAAAGTACGGCTCGTTTTAGAGGTTAACGATCATGTCGATGGAATCAAGGTAGACGTATTCGTCTAGACTTCAAGTTGGAGATCACCGTCTTTATTTTGTCCTGGATATCGATGAGCTCCACTAGGTGTACTTTCCCAAGTCACGCTACACATGAATGAATACGTCTCCGGCTTTCAACGGAAATTATGTGGAAGGAACAGGTCAGGTATTCAGGCGCGCAACGACACCTTACAGCCAAACCCGGTTATGGAATTAATGCTGATGATTATCATATACAATGATTGTCAGAAAACAAAACAGAAATAATATAAAAGCCAAAGAATCAACAATCAAAAATAAATTATAACACCTATCTTAACCACAATGGATCGCTGTACTCTACAAGACCGGCCGTTGGTCCTGTCTTGATCCAGTATTACAGGTTCAATCAAAGTCTCCGGTTCACAATGTCGATTCTATTCCACTTTCCAGCCACTTTGTGATTTTTTTGATCCTGGAGAGCAATTAACAAATCGTAGATCCCGGAAGATTCAGTTAGTCTACCTGCATGTTCGTTGGGGCGAGAATCGGACCAAACAGAAATATCAAATATAAACAAGTCGATTCGAGTCCAAAGAATAATGTATGTATATGTATATAAGGCAGAAATGGGTACCAAAGGAATAATGCTTCTTTTACAAGAAAATAGTCTATATGAAATAAAGTCTAGAAAAAAAAATATTGTAAATAATTCTGAAACGAGAGAAGTATAATAATTTTCGGGTTCACTCTTACGGTTCTTCGTAGCTGCCGTAATTATTTCAAAATCAGGATATAAGGGAGTTCACTGGCAGCAAAGCGTCAATTTTGCAGAGTTCACTTTCCTTATTACAGCCTCAAGTGGACGCTTTCACTCTCATTGCCTCTCTCTTTCTCTCTCTCTTTCTCTCTCTCTCTCTCTGGTCGACTGCTTGTCAACTGACTTCACCCAGCTCCACTTCCAACGTCAAACTGTTTTCGCACAAACACCCGCTTAAATAAACGCGGTTGTAGCAACAAAAACTCGGGGTGTTGGTAAACTTAGTATACAACCTGATTACTGACCTCACCCATTTCATGATTAAATGAACAGTCTCTTCTCAATTTGGTATTCCATAGTTCATATAAACACTATTGTTTTGACATTTTATATAATTCTGACGAAGCACAGATTATTTGGGCACAAACTTCACCACAGATTATTTTTCTCCTCTATAAACAAAATTCTATATTACTATAATTATTAATATTTCAAGGATGACCATTGCTCTCTGCCACAAAATAACAAACGTTAATTCAATCTATCGGTTGTTGTTCTCATGATCTTCCGTATATTTTGAAGTTTTTGAAATAGACTGCCTAACCATGATCTATATTCTTCTGAACAATTTTAAATGCTAGTCCGATTCTCTTCGATTTTGCGTTTTAAAGCATCATAATCGATAACTGATACTCAGTTTTTTTTATCTTTATTTCAAGGGACAAATATTACAACTAGTTATGTCTAGTACGGTAATGTTCTTTTTAATCATTTCGCCCCAAGGAAGGCGATAAAGGCACAAAGACGCAAGGTGTTACTGAGAATAAAGGAGGCTGAGAAAACGTCACTGAAGAGAAAGGACACTAAAAAGAACATGATTCAAGGAAACAAGATTTAATTGCTTTTTGTTTTGTTTTTTTTTTGTTTGGTTGTTTTGTTTTATGGTATATCAACCTCAGTGTATCATTTAATGCCAACATTTTGAAATAGATTCATAGCGATAGTTTGGTAAAAATAGTGTGTATGAATACATATATATTTGAACCATTTTTCAATTACTCATATTTTTGAGTACAATCCAACTTCTTTTAGGAAATTTACAATCTTGGATGGTTTTATTTTCGTAAAAAGTTTTTTTATTAATCTGTTTGGTTTGGTTTAAACGTTGTAATAAATATGGCGACAAAGATGATGACAATAGTCCGAATAATGTAAGTAAGAAAATTGCATGATAGTAAATACTGCTAATTGTGGTCCGCTAAACATTAATAAATTCCTAGAAATTAATATTTTATATGAGATAATATTTAAATAATAATAAAATGTATTTATGGAAATTCTTTGGAATCTACTCAGAGGATCCAGTGACAATTGGTACAATCTTGACATTTACAGAAACATTATAACATCATCGGAATTACACCCAGCATAATAACGTTATAGAAGAAAGAAATCTTAGACAAAGCGGAAATTGCTTGGTATTTCAGGTCTTGAGAATTCAATTTTTCCGTTATTTAAAATCATTAAGGCGTAAATTTCAATTATATTAATGATATAATAGAGTCAAAGATTGTATTTCCATCTGAATATGAAGTAAGCTTTGTAATAAATGTCTGTTAAAATCTACATTCTTTTTATACACCCAAATAAATACTATTAATAATATAGTGGAAGCTTAGATCATCTTCAAGACGTGTTCATGAAATAAGCATTGGAGTAAAGGTCGGTTTAAGTGGAAATGTCTCAGAATTAGCCACTCATGTTTTATATTTATATAAATTGGTATATATATATATATATATATATATATATATATATATATATTGGTGTATATATAAATTGGTATAGGGAGAGAGAGTGAGAAAGAGAGAGAGAAAAGAGAGAAAGAGAGAGAGATTTTTTTGTGTGAGAGAGAGTGCTTGTTATATCTCTTTTATATTAATATCATGCTTACAAATTTGACCTGGAATTTCGAAGGAAGGAAAACTTTCACTAAAATGTTCTGTAATAAATATAATTACACGGGCATCTCACATTTCAAAAGATCTTCTTTCCTCTAAATCCATAAAACTGGTTTCACTTGAATCTCTTCGTTTCGTACATGTAGTATTTGATATGCAATAGCCTCCCAACAAACCTCAGCTTGGTGGGTGGGGACTGGATACAAGCTCTCTAGGTAAATAAAACTTACATATAAACAGGAATGTTATTTCGACATCATTTAATTCGTAATCTCTGGCTTTCGCAAACTGTTTTCTTTGGAGTAAATTCGCCCTCCCCTACATTTGCCTTTAGGAGTGTTTGCTCTTGCAATTTAAACCCTAATAAATACTTACACATATACACACACACACTCAGTCACGCGTACACACACAAACTTGTATATATATATATATATATATATATATATATATATAGTAAAAGAGAATGACTGGAAAATTATTGAATGTACCAGATGACATTTTAGCGCCGTTTATGTGGGAAACAAACGGAATATTTATTACTTTTTGATAAATCTATCTCGTTCATTTTCCTCTCCATCGGCGTAGATAAAGATCAAGTGGCAACAAGTCATCCGATCTATCGAAAAGTTCTCAGCCCGACCAAGAAGCCTTACCCAAAGCATTTTGGAAGGGGTCGAAACCAAAAGAAACTCGCTAGCTGACACTAGCAAACGATGAGGTCGCTACTATCTCGACCTTCTCCGACTTCAACCTATCCAATCTTTATTCCAATATTTTGCCATCGTTTCAAATGATCTTTCAATTATTGGTCAATTCTAGCTTTTTATCATTTATTATTATTAGACTCTGAATAATCGATTTTATTAAAAATTTATTTTTATGATTATTATTAAATATTAATTAAATAATATTCAATTTGTCAAAGACCCTGGATGAACAGCCGGATAAAGGCGTTAGTTAAATCCAGTGACAGGACCCAGAGATGTGAGTTCAATACCCGGTTAAGGCAGTAGAGAACTTTCAGAGGGAAATTAACAGGAATAGACTGATAACTGACATCTATTAAACGTGAAACTAGAACAGTCTACTCCAGCGAGCGAAAAAAGTGTTCAGTTCGACATTCCAACCACCTGAAGAAGACCGGAGCGTAAAATGGCCGAAACGCTGTAATAATATGACGACAAAGATGAGGAAAATAGTCCGAATAATGTAAATAATATTCAATTTATATTTTATGTTCTTTTCTTTTACTTTCTTTTTTTATCGATTATTTTTTACGGATTATCAACCTCTTACAGATTATTTAAAGCCGGAACATTTTTGGATTGTAATATATTTTTTTGATATCATAATGATTTCTGGTGATGATTTATTTATTTCTATCTACGACCCTAAAGATTCGAGAAATCTTAGAAAAATATGCAGTCTTCCGTAAGATTCGAACTTTGCGTTGCCCATGAGAAAACCATCACTCAGAGATGTATATTTCGAGATCGGTAAGGTCTCTGTTCAAAGGTAT
>OZ010599.1:815000-840000 GCA_963932145.1 Acanthosepion lycidas | reverse complement strand
AAAAATGAAAACATTTTATAAAACATACATACAACAAACTACTTCTAATTTTAACAGTTTGAATATTTAATCCTTGAAAATGGCTAAATGTATAGCCGAAAGCGCTCGGATAAAAAGAACTTTCAGACAAATCTTATATAATTTATCATCCGAAAAGAAAAAAATATATTAGATGGCATGAGAAATTGTATAAAAAAAACTAAATAAAAAGCACCTTGTCTGTCGTTTTCAATGAAATGTGCATGAAAGAAGGATTGCTATACACAAATACACACACACACGTATATATATATATATATATATATATATATATATATATATATATATATATAAGAAACCGTTATATATATATAACCGTCTCTTTCTCTTAAATAGTTTATGAATGTAAGTTCATTCCATTAACTTAGTGCGTATTAGTTCTTTTCTTTGAATAAATCCAATTTCGAATCTGACAAATCTGTTATATATTTAGATAAATGTCAATTCTAAGATTCCTTCAGATATTCACTTTCATCTGTTTTTTTTATCCCAACGCTTCGAACGGACTTGACTCATATGGGAGAACGTCGCAACTGTTAAGATTCTCATAAGATAAAGCGTGAAAATACCTTTTCCTAGTGTCAGTTCATGTGAGTGACTGACGAAATACGTCATCGCACGAGCGTCTAATTAAACCTGAATGACGTAAGACAGAAAAGACGATATATATTCGGATGTCAGAGATCAGAAAGGAAAAAAAACCTTTTGCGGTCCAGCAAATAAAGCGTTTTTTTTTTTTTATGGGCGGGCCAAACTTTACGAGAATCTATGCAAATGCATTAATCTCGGATAGTACCAGACCCTATATACAATGTTTTATTTTTCTGCATAGATGGTTATGCTAAGGTTTCTTGCATAAATCTGGCCCAAATGATTAACAACAAAACTTATAAGGATAAAGCAATTATAACAATTTTAAGGCTCACAAATTATTAAGAATCAAGAAAATTTTATTGAAAACAAAGAAAAGTGTGCAATCTAATATCCACCCTCCTATATGACAGTAAATACTGAGCAATCTCCTCACAGATAAAGAGAAGACTTGAGACCACAGAAATGTAGTTCTACAGAAGGATGTTGAGAATAATATGGACTGGGCGTGTGAGTAAATATCAAAAAATGACTGTTGAAATTTCTAGGACACACCATGAGGAAAGAAGGCTCGAAAAGTCAAAGGGAAACAAGCGACTTATAGAGCGTGCTAAATATATGGCAGGACGGAGAGTGTGAGGAATAGTAAGGGGGCAAATACTTCTTTCAGCTCTAAAATATAGGATATAGTGAAGGGTCATGATCGCCAATGTTTTGAAGTGGTAAGAGAATCTGTTTTTATGAATTGAATTTCTACAAGTTCTGGGTCATTTTGAGAAAAGACTTCAAAGAACTCTTTCACGTGGTTGAATGACCTTACAAGTGGAGGTCTTTCATCGGGGTATTCGTTTGTTGGCGCCAAAATTAAGCGTGTTGGTTGGCGAAGTCAGTTATTGTACAAATCTTCTTCGGGTCGTTTCGTTCGCTATCATTCACTAACTAGACATGCATTCGAAAAAGAAACTAGCAAATCCCGACTGAAGTTATTTTGAAAACGATACCGTGGATAAGAGATCCAGACGGATTGATATTTTAAAATAACCGGTTCTCAGGTGCGATAGAAAAAAACAAAAACGAAAAATTTACGATAATTTTACAGGTGTTCATTTTCGTAGGGTGTGCGTATGAAGTAACATTTATCGACGAGAAGACCGGAATCGGCAAGCAGAGTTCAAATTCGGAACGAGACTATTCTGTTCATATCTTTTCTCCCCGCAGTTATGGATAATATAATAGGAAAAACTTGTAGTGAACAAAACAAGATCTAGATTTAAAATTCAAATGCTCATTGATTTTGTTAGAAATTAAAAAAAGACTCGAATTTACAAACTTTGCTTAACACACACGCAAAAGCGAATCCAAAACAAAACTCGTGAAATTTCACACCTTGATGCGAAATGTTTTTCGGCCAATAGAAAACTAGGAAACATTTAAAAACAAAATTCAAGTAATCTTCAATTCTCGGAAACAAATTCTTTTACGGACCTTTTCGCGAGCCGACGCAAAGTTTGTTCGTCGTCCAATGGAAAGACCCGAATCATATCCGGCAGTGAATTCCCAAATGACCTTTTCAAGCCCGACAAACAAAATAAAAGACGGGCAAGTTCACCTGTCATCATTCACCTTCCGTTAATATTTCTTTCTTTCAGGTTTGTTATTAACCGCATATTTTATTCACTAAACACTTTTGCGGAAGAGACCGTGTTCTTTACACCTATCTAAAATCATCGAAATATTTTACAATAAAATGCTTCCCATAAAAAGTTTTTATTGAAACAAACATTTTGACCAATGCTCTTTGTGAGATTACCAAATATATGGAAACAAATAAAAATCTAAAGTTGCTGCATCCCCCAATGATAGAGTGCCTCATGTTTCTTTCACTAGCAATAATTAACTGACAAAATTGTATTAAGTATCTATTTGCTCATGGAGCTGTAATCCCATTGTAATACCTCTATACCTATAACGTCCATTATTCATATATATAGAGGCATAGTGGAGCAATGGATAGCGGCTTGGATTGTAGAATGGGAGAGCCGAGTTCGAATTCCAGTCTAATACCCTTGGAATTCAAAAACCTGCGAAGGGTCGTTTGGGGACCCTGTGGCACGTAGTGCACCAGGTCTCTATATTCGGCCCTTCAAAAAGTGTGGATGGTCCTGCACGAAATCTTCACCACTATAATCAAATCTCATGTGCTGTTTTCGGGCTGTCGGTTTCCTAGGAACCGACCTGCTTGAAAGTCGAATATATATATATATATATATATATATATATATATATTATTGCAGGGACTACATGATAACGGATATCCGTAAGGACACCGTGGATTAACTTTCTTATCTAAGGTTACTTCATTTAATAGCAATATCTTCTAAATAAGCTTGTCGCCAGCTTTTATATCTTATAGATTTCAGATATTCTAAAACATAAAAATCATCAGTAGGTAACTCTGCGAACCTTTTGACAAGGCAAAATATATTGAGTCTGTAAAATTATCATAAATCTTTCGTTTTTTTTTCTTTTATCGCACCATGAGATGAGTCATTAATCTATTAACTCTTGCTTGAACAACTATCCATCTATTTCATTGATTCGCTGCTGCTGACACAATGGGAAAAAGTTTAATTGTCCAGGCAATATCAAATAAAGTGACATGTGTCGATATAAAAAAAAAATCTTTTCATTGGAGTTTATTTTTCGGACCATCAAAACCGAAACAGTTTTAAGACACCGATCTGAAACGATACGATCACTACGTCTCATTATATGTCAGAACCAACTAATCACGAGGTTGTCGAAGGGGAACGATATCGTAATTCGTGGACTATCAGTGCACAGTTCTTGTGATTGCGCCGTCTAGGAGCTCTTGTTAACAAACTAGTCCGACAGCAGTGAATTTTATACTCACTAGGTGCTCAATAACAGAGACATGTTACAGACTAATCGAAATTTGGAAAATACCTCTATGGTCTGCTTGGTGGATTAAATACTTGAGAATTTCTATTGTATTAGCCAGATTGAACAGTTAAAGTTGAATACAATATTGTTGCCTTTTCCGATTATATTGAACAGTATCGGGTCTTTCAAAGGCAGCATTTATGAACCTGAGTACAGCAAGCAAAATTTGCCGGAAGCAAAAATACACACTATTTACATTATTCGGACTATTGTCCTCATCTGTGTCGCCATATTTATTACAACGTTTCGGCCGTTGTACGCTCCGGCCTTCTTCAGGTGTTTGTAATGTCGAACTGAACCCTTTATTTCGATCACTGGAGTAGACTGTTCTAGTTCCACATGCCATGTTTAATGGATGTCAGTTATCAGTTATCTCCTGTTAATTACCCTCTGAAAGTTCTCCACTGACTTGACCGGGTATTGAACTCACACTCCTTGGGTCCTGTCACTGGATCTAACTAACGAGTTTATCCACTGTGCTATGTGTCCTTGAGGACACATGGCACAGTGGATAAAGTCGTTTAATGGACCCTGTGCCATGTGTCCTTGACGACACATGGCACAGGGTCTATTAAACATGGAACGTGGAACGAGAACAGTCTACCCCAGTGAGTGAAATAAAGGGTTCAGGTTGACATTCCAACCAACTTAAGAAGGCCGGAGCGTACAACGGCCGAAACGTTGTAATAAATATGGCAACAAAGATGAGGACAATAGTCCGAATAATGTAAATAGTGTACATAATACCTCATCTCAGAAATATAGACAGATACTGAAGGGCCGAAATGTTGTAATAAATATGACGACAAAGATGAGGACAATAGTCCGAATAATGTAAATAGTGTACATAATACCTCATCTCAGAAATATAGACAGATACTGAAGGGCCGAAACTTTGTAATAAATATGGCGACAAAGATTAGGACAATAGTCCGAATAATGTAAATAATGTACATAATACCTTATCTCAGAAATATAGACAGATGCAAAAATACACGTTGTCAAATAATGAGTGTAAATTATCTTATATCATTGTTGAAGCAAACATGACATACGAAAAATTATGCCACGTTTAATTGTTGTGTTCACCAAACAAGATTCTTTATTTTCAAAACACAAAATGATACCAGGGTCGGATAAGAAGGCGCTTTCAATTAAAATCTCAGTTTCATGTGTATATAATTATTTTCATCTTTTCTGGGATCTGGGTTCGTCTGGCCAGATAATAACGTTCATTTTTCTTTTCTTCTATCAGTCTTAATTTAGTCTCCCACTGATCAGAGGTTAGGACAAGAAAACAGTGTTCAGCATTATTGTTTTATCCGATGTTTTATCTCATAACCTGAGTTTATTATTGAAAACAACTCTGATGTTAATCACCAGTTTTTTTTTTTTTTGTTTTTTTTTTGTTAGCGATGATTATTGCAACATTTATTATGTAAGATAGGCTAAATGTAATCTGAGAGTTTGTTATTTCCTATTAAACATTCTTGGAGCACATCGTTTTGATATTTTTCGTAGAGATTGAATCTGAGGAGTGCGGAAGAATCAGTTGAAACGTATTTACGTAACGAATACAGAACGTGTCTGAACAATATGTTAATGGCTCTTCTCAAAGTTATAGACGAAAATTATTTTTATTTTTTCTGAATGAAAAGAAAAAAATTAAATGAATTATTGTAATTATTATTCTTCCAGGTGTTAATATCATCGTCCTTATTCGATTTATCACATTGTTTTATCTGCTGATATTTTTAAATGTTTGTAGAAATATTACAATATAAGCCCAGATATGCTGCCATCTGATGATAATCCCACGTTTTATATGTTATTGGATATATAAAAAATATTCCAGCGAAAAACCTGTAATCTGTTGTGTATTCTGTCTTTAATTTTCCCAAAAGAGCGCTGAGAACTTTGCCCACTTAATACTCAGCAAGTTTGAAACTATAATTTTAAAATAAATATATAGAAGGCGATAGAGGGGCGTATGTGTAGACACAAGTAAAGGTCAAAGCCATCAACGTTAATCACATCGTTTTTTTATTAATTTTATTTATGATTCAGTAACATTTAAGACATAAAAAATCAACAGACTTCTTAAGTTTATCATTGTCAATAACAAGTATGAAAATATTTGAGTACCTTTTCTTTCGTCTTTTATCTTTCGTCTTTATATTAACGGTGCCCTAAGAGTTGCACCAATTTCTTCTTGAAGAATTGTCAATTATTATTCATTTTTGACTATTATTTTTTTTTAGCGTATTTCTGTTGCTTTTACATCAAGTTGTAATGTTCTTAAAGATTCGATTATGTATTGTCAATATTATTAATTTTTGACTAATATTTCTTCTACTTCATTTCTTCTGCATTCACATCTGGTAGAAATAGATTTAATGTATCTGGATTTCTTAGCCGAAGCATTGTCAAACAATATTCATTATCTATTGGGTTGGTGCATAATTATCAGGCGTTTTTAAACAATATTTATTATCAAAAAAACATATAACATTTCAACAATAATATTTTTAAATGAGTATGATCATCGACACACATTTTTAGGATCTGAAAATAAAATAATATTTTTATTAAAAAAATGTAGACAGTAATTTTTATTAACAAATAACTCGTCTACAAAAACGCTTGATAATTATGCACCAACCTTATATTATTCCTTTTTTTTTACTGTGTCTACACCTCGTCGGAATCCAATATGAATTAAAATTAAAACCAATATGAATTATTAAATTTTACGAGTAAATTTATTAAAGCTTATTTGTGTTAATTTTTAACGTCATTATTCAGGAATCATTAATAAGCAACTTTAATCGAAAAATAAAGAATGGACCTCCAACAAGGTGACCGCCAATTAGCGAATGACCGAGTATACGTTAGATATCGGATCACTCTACAAACACAGCTGTTACCATGTAACCCAGTACTACATTCCACGTGGTCGGATTATCGGCGACTAAACCGGTTCCCCTACCAGGCTTTTCTGATGACGCGGGGGATTAGACATCCAGCAGCATTAAAAGCAAATCTGATTAAAGTACGGCTCGTTTTAGAGGTTAACGATCATGTCGATGGAATCAAGGTAGACGTATTCGTCTAGACTTCAAGTTGGAGATCACCGTCTTTATTTTGTCCTGGATATCGATGAGCTCCACTAGGTGTACTTTCCCAAGTCACGCTACACATGAATGAATACGTCTCCGGCTTTCAACGGAAATTATGTGGAAGGAACAGGTCAGGTATTCAGGCGCGCAACGACACCTTACAGCCAAACCCGGTTATGGAATTAATGCTGATGATTATCATATACAATGATTGTCAGAAAACAAAACAGAAATAATATAAAAGCCAAAGAATCAACAATCAAAAATAAATTATAACACCTATCTTAACCACAATGGATCGCTGTACTCTACAAGACCGGCCGTTGGTCCTGTCTTGATCCAGTATTACAGGTTCAATCAAAGTCTCCGGTTCACAATGTCGATTCTATTCCACTTTCCAGCCACTTTGTGATTTTTTTGATCCTGGAGAGCAATTAACAAATCGTAGATCCCGGAAGATTCAGTTAGTCTACCTGCATGTTCGTTGGGGCGAGAATCGGACCAAACAGAAATATCAAATATAAACAAGTCGATTCGAGTCCAAAGAATAATGTATGTATATGTATATAAGGCAGAAATGGGTACCAAAGGAATAATGCTTCTTTTACAAGAAAATAGTCTATATGAAATAAAGTCTAGAAAAAAAAATATTGTAAATAATTCTGAAACGAGAGAAGTATAATAATTTTCGGGTTCACTCTTACGGTTCTTCGTAGCTGCCGTAATTATTTCAAAATCAGGATATAAGGGAGTTCACTGGCAGCAAAGCGTCAATTTTGCAGAGTTCACTTTCCTTATTACAGCCTCAAGTGGACGCTTTCACTCTCATTGCCTCTCTCTTTCTCTCTCTCTTTCTCTCTCTCTCTCTCTGGTCGACTGCTTGTCAACTGACTTCACCCAGCTCCACTTCCAACGTCAAACTGTTTTCGCACAAACACCCGCTTAAATAAACGCGGTTGTAGCAACAAAAACTCGGGGTGTTGGTAAACTTAGTATACAACCTGATTACTGACCTCACCCATTTCATGATTAAATGAACAGTCTCTTCTCAATTTGGTATTCCATAGTTCATATAAACACTATTGTTTTGACATTTTATATAATTCTGACGAAGCACAGATTATTTGGGCACAAACTTCACCACAGATTATTTTTCTCCTCTATAAACAAAATTCTATATTACTATAATTATTAATATTTCAAGGATGACCATTGCTCTCTGCCACAAAATAACAAACGTTAATTCAATCTATCGGTTGTTGTTCTCATGATCTTCCGTATATTTTGAAGTTTTTGAAATAGACTGCCTAACCATGATCTATATTCTTCTGAACAATTTTAAATGCTAGTCCGATTCTCTTCGATTTTGCGTTTTAAAGCATCATAATCGATAACTGATACTCAGTTTTTTTTATCTTTATTTCAAGGGACAAATATTACAACTAGTTATGTCTAGTACGGTAATGTTCTTTTTAATCATTTCGCCCCAAGGAAGGCGATAAAGGCACAAAGACGCAAGGTGTTACTGAGAATAAAGGAGGCTGAGAAAACGTCACTGAAGAGAAAGGACACTAAAAAGAACATGATTCAAGGAAACAAGATTTAATTGCTTTTTGTTTTGTTTTTTTTTTGTTTGGTTGTTTTGTTTTATGGTATATCAACCTCAGTGTATCATTTAATGCCAACATTTTGAAATAGATTCATAGCGATAGTTTGGTAAAAATAGTGTGTATGAATACATATATATTTGAACCATTTTTCAATTACTCATATTTTTGAGTACAATCCAACTTCTTTTAGGAAATTTACAATCTTGGATGGTTTTATTTTCGTAAAAAGTTTTTTTATTAATCTGTTTGGTTTGGTTTAAACGTTGTAATAAATATGGCGACAAAGATGATGACAATAGTCCGAATAATGTAAGTAAGAAAATTGCATGATAGTAAATACTGCTAATTGTGGTCCGCTAAACATTAATAAATTCCTAGAAATTAATATTTTATATGAGATAATATTTAAATAATAATAAAATGTATTTATGGAAATTCTTTGGAATCTACTCAGAGGATCCAGTGACAATTGGTACAATCTTGACATTTACAGAAACATTATAACATCATCGGAATTACACCCAGCATAATAACGTTATAGAAGAAAGAAATCTTAGACAAAGCGGAAATTGCTTGGTATTTCAGGTCTTGAGAATTCAATTTTTCCGTTATTTAAAATCATTAAGGCGTAAATTTCAATTATATTAATGATATAATAGAGTCAAAGATTGTATTTCCATCTGAATATGAAGTAAGCTTTGTAATAAATGTCTGTTAAAATCTACATTCTTTTTATACACCCAAATAAATACTATTAATAATATAGTGGAAGCTTAGATCATCTTCAAGACGTGTTCATGAAATAAGCATTGGAGTAAAGGTCGGTTTAAGTGGAAATGTCTCAGAATTAGCCACTCATGTTTTATATTTATATAAATTGGTATATATATATATATATATATATATATATATATATATATATATTGGTGTATATATAAATTGGTATAGGGAGAGAGAGTGAGAAAGAGAGAGAGAAAAGAGAGAAAGAGAGAGAGATTTTTTTGTGTGAGAGAGAGTGCTTGTTATATCTCTTTTATATTAATATCATGCTTACAAATTTGACCTGGAATTTCGAAGGAAGGAAAACTTTCACTAAAATGTTCTGTAATAAATATAATTACACGGGCATCTCACATTTCAAAAGATCTTCTTTCCTCTAAATCCATAAAACTGGTTTCACTTGAATCTCTTCGTTTCGTACATGTAGTATTTGATATGCAATAGCCTCCCAACAAACCTCAGCTTGGTGGGTGGGGACTGGATACAAGCTCTCTAGGTAAATAAAACTTACATATAAACAGGAATGTTATTTCGACATCCATTTAATTCGTAATCTCTGGCTTTCGCAAACTGTTTTCTTTGGAGTAAATTCGCCCTCCCCTACATTTGCCTTTAGGAGTGTTTGCTCTTGCAATTTAAACCCTAATAAATACTTACACATATACACACACACACTCAGTCACGCGTACACACACAAACTTGTATATATATATATATATATATATATATATATATATAGTAAAAGAGAATGACTGGAAAATTATTGAATGTACCAGATGACATTTTAGCGCCGTTTATGTGGGAAACAAACGGAATATTTATTACTTTTTGATAAATCTATCTCGTTCATTTTCCTCTCCATCGGCGTAGATAAAGATCAAGTGGCAACAAGTCATCCGATCTATCGAAAAGTTCTCAGCCCGACCAAGAAGCCTTACCCAAAGCATTTTGGAAGGGGTCGAAACCAAAAGAAACTCGCTAGTATATATATATATATATATATATATATATATATATATATATATATATTTACATGCATAATATATATATATATATATATATATATACACACACACACACATACATATGTGGATTAAACGTTATTTTTAAGGGATGCCCTTATTTGAGTAAATGCTCTGTTTGTTTTTTTATTTATTTATTAAACAGTATATTTATTTATTTCCCTCTACCGGACTGAATATTCGAGAAATCTTAGAAAGTATGCGCTCCCCGGCAACACCCGATCATTATTATTATCATTAGATCTGACGTGCTTTGGTCGCTTAGCCGCGAAGAATCTCCCGGTCAATCAGAGCCCGAATACCTTTGAACAGAGACCTTTACCGATTCTCGAAATATACATCTCTGAGTGATGGTTTTCTCCATGGGCAACGCAAGTTCGAATCTTACCGGAGACTGCATATTTTTCTAAGATTTCTCGAATCTTTAGGGTCGTAGATAGAAATAAATAAATCATCACCAGAAAATCATTATGATATCAAAAAATATATTACAATCCAAAAATGTTCCGGCTTTAAATAATCTGTAAGAGGTTGATAATCCGTAAAAAATAATCGATAAAAAAAGAAAAGTAAAAGAAAAGAACATAAAATATAAATTGAATATTATTTACATTATTCGGACTATTTTCCTCATCTTTGTCGTCATATTTATTACAGCGTTTCGGCCATTTTACGCTCCGGTCTTCTTCAGGTGGTTGGAATGTCGAACTGAACACTTTATTTCGCTCGCTGGAGTAGACTGTTCTAGTTTCACGTTTAATAGATGTCAGTTATCAGTTATTTCCTGTTAATTTCCCTCTGAAAGTTCTCTACTGCCTTAACCGGGTATTGAACTCACACTCTTTGGGTCCTGTCACTGGATTTAACTAACGCCTTTATCCGCTGTTTATCCACGTGTCCTTTGACAAATTGAATATTATTTAATTAATATTTAATAATAATCATAAAAATAATTATTTAATAATAATCGATTATTCGTGTCTAATAATAATAAATGATAAAAGCTAGAATTTGACCAATAATTGAAAGATCATTTGAAACGATGGCAAAAATATTGGAATAAAGATTGGATAGGTTGGAAGTCGGAGAAAGGGTCGAGATAGTAGCGACCTCATCGTTGCTAGTGTCAGCTAGCGAGAATATTGAGAAATGTGCTGGTGAATTGTGATGATCAACTTTCACTCACTTGTTAGCGATAACCACAAAATATCTAATGTAGACAACCAGATGAAGAAATAAATATCAATACTACTAATAATAATAACTAATAAAACAATGACTGTAACATCGAGTGACTATGTCGATAAAATGTAAGGCGCACTTTTTTTTTACTAAAAATATCTTTAAAAATTCCCCTGCGTCTTATATACCATATGTAGGTTTACTAATTTTACTAATTACTAATTTTTTCTTAATTTGCCCTGCTGAAATTGGGTGCGTTTTATACACCGGTGCGAAAATATGCCGTCAAATACGGTAAAAGAAAAGAAGTTGATTATATCAGGATTATTTCGACATTACACTCAATATCCATAATCTATCTATCTATCTATCTATCTATCTATCTATCTATGTGCGTGTGTGCATGCGAGGATCGCTCGAAAGTAATATCTCATATTTTTTTATTTAGTAATGGATAGCGGCTACTAGCGTCTTGCATGTAAGGGTATGAATCAATTTATTTTCCCTCAAGCTATGGATAAATAGCAGAACAGACTGTGTTCTATAGCCTTTGTTGGTGATTAGTCTAGGAGAAGGAAAAACACTGAATTAAAACCAGCTCCGTCAGGCGAAAGAAACATCACTGCTACTGCGGCTGTAGTCCATGTGATGCCGCTAGGACCCTAATCGGCCCCGGGACTTGTGCCTGAGCAACAATCGGGAAAATTAACGTTAAGAAATTGCGTCATCAACGATCGCTGGACGTTTACAAAGACCAAACAATGGATGTGAATACAGTTAGACAGTGGTGATTTCCGAAGTGGCGATTGCGAAGCGTGTATCAAGTGTGTTTACTAGAGTAGCACTCACTTTTGCCTAAAATACATGGACAAAGGCGGTGGGGTGACAAGTTGCGAACCAGAGACAGACGCTCAGTCACCTCCGGAAGCTCGTTCCAAAAGTAAAGCGAGCATTATTATGAATGCATGTATTTATATACTGCGCAGAGATTTCGGTTATTTTTTTTTTTTATGATAGTGTTCACCCTCTACAAAACTCTGGGCCCACAAATGTAAAAGGTTACAATATAAGAGGCACAGTTTATGGGTATATATGAGGATGATAACGGTTAACCCTAGACTTGAATAAGTTCAGATTGTAGTAGTCGGGGAATATCCTCTTGGGAGTCAGTATGTAAAAAAAAAAAATAATAAAACAGCTAGCAATGCAAATGCATGCTGTTGGACAATTCCCTATTAACTACCCAGACATCGTCTATTCAAGCGGAATATTTTAAAACGAAAGCAATTCAAACACAATAAATTAACGAATATCATCTGTATGGACAGAGGGGCGGAACAATTCCATGGTATAAACACAATTCAGAAACTGCCTTGGTACATAAAGGCAAAAAAAAAAACAAACAAACAAAATATAAGAATGATTACCGAGACATAGAAAGACAAACAGATCACCAAATAAAAGACAGATGATCTAATCTAATCATCGTAAACAAAGAATATCTGTCAAGTAAGGGAGTACGTTTTTTGAGCGAATCACAGGGTAAAAACCAGAAAGCGTGAAAAGCAACGAACTGAAAAACCGTGTGAAATGAGTTGTACCTCTTATTACTAGAACACTTGAAACTGTCTTAAAGTACCTTGTTGAAAGATTGGAAGAAATAGAATCATCCAGATGTAAGGATGAGTAAAATCAGGTGCAATGGCGGGAAAGTGAAAAGGAGTAATATGGGATGCTTAGATCTTTTGTGAGAGCGAAATCATTTATTTCCAGTTTCTTGTATACAAGAAGAACTAATACTTACTTTGGTAATTAAACGTAAATTGTTCTTTTAAGGTTTTCATTATTTTAAAACAAATATTTGACTTTTTTTTGCATAATTTATTTCCTTCGCCACTAAGAAAACCTTTAGAATATCCTTAAATTTACTAACAGACTTGGAAACACATCTGTAGGACAAATATTGGATTCTAAGGAGAATTTTAAATTTGTTATTTACATTTTTCGTAGACAATGACAATTCGATGAATCAATAAGCGTCGAAAAAAGGTACTTATTCTTTAAGAATGCCGAAAATGTCTATTTATATACGGACATTTATTTTACTTTTGATTCGGATTAGTTTTTTAAGCCATTATCTTTCAAATAGAACCAAAATTTAAGTTCAAAAAAGATATTTTAATTATTTAAAATGCGTTTTTCCCTGACGGTAACAGTTATTAGATAACTTTCTAATTTTTTTGGCACTTCACATTAAACTATCATCATTGTTTTAACTTTAGTAATAGATGTAATAATTAAATAAATTTTAAAAAGACTCGTTGAAACGTGAAATAGTTGTTTCCTTATTTTTTCTTTTTGTAAACATAAAATTACCACATATGCAGGAAATTGTAATTAGGATATGATGTTCGCGGCTGACAATACACGTGCGTGCTAGACCATATTTCCGTGTGCTTTAGCGCATGCGCTACTAGACAGATGCCTTCCCTATCAGGCTCAATAATAGTGTATAATATCCGTAGACGCTTGGCTCCCTCTAAATGCGTCCATAAAAACGATAATGATAAGAAGAAATCATTAAATTTTGTGGGATCACCAATTACATCAGACACATATTTTGTGAGCATTGTCACCCCCACCCCGCCCTACACTGGTCAGACAACCATAAATGAACCATAAATAAATAAATATCAACAGAGACATGCACACCCACGCACATCACAGACCCACACACACGCGCGTATACATCTATGGATATATAAAACTTAAATGATATAGGAAGTAAGAATTCATTCAAACAAGTTTCATCGACGTCTGTTGAATTTTTTATTATACTATTCTAGTTTGCGTACAAGTTGGCGCACATCAGAATCAAATTTAGAAAGAAAGTGCACAAAGTTCACAGTGTTTTTTATTCGAATACATTCGTTCATCTCTCGTCATTGTCCAGAAAGGTGAATGTTCCTGAAAGTCGCATAATGTAAAGTTTAGGTTTATTCTAGCGTTTTAAGAACGCAACATTTCTAATTTAAATATAAGTCAATTGTGTGCAAAAGACATTATGTGTAGGGCGTTTTCTTTTTAACTTAATTCGTTACATGCTACGAACATTGTCAGCGCTTGAAGACGAAAATTTAAAAACAAAAATGTACTCATGAAGATTTCACGGTTTTCCTGTTTTTAATTTTCTGCTGAATCATAATTACTTGATTTAATGATTGAATGCATCCTTCGCGATTTCTACGACAATAAAATGAAAGATCCATTATTTTGTTGTTAAATATTTTCGTTTCACAACTTTAACAAACAACTGGGAAACAATTGTATTTATTATTTTATATTGTTATCAATTCTCTCTTTGTACCGTGACTACCCATTTAAGTATATTTTAGTAATGAGGGGGAATTATCAGGAATACAGAGGAAAATGCATTTGATAGACAAAACTATAAAAGATGAAAATAATAAGGTCCATTTTATCGTTACAATTTCCCTTCTTTTGTATTGTTTCTTGCTTTTTTCTTTCTTTTTCTTCCTTTTTTTCTTTCTGAATCCCATTTCACAGAAGCAGACGTTATGTGACTGATAGCGTTATCGCTTTCTTTCTTGTTTTTTTCTTGCTTTTTTCTTTCTTTCTTTCTTTCTTTCTTTCTTTCTTTCTTGCTTGCTTTTTTCTTGTTTTCTTTCTTTCTTTCTTGCTTGCTTGCTTTTTTCTTTCTTTCTTTCTTTCTTTTAAAAACACGTGAGTGCCTCTGCTATATATTTTTCCTGCGTTCAAAACAGAAGTGTTCATTATTTATCTGATGTAATGAAATGCCATAACACACGTACTAATTCACTAATCTAAGAGCAAACAAAATTATAAAATGATTTTTAATACATTTTAAAAGGATACTCTCTACAATGAAAGATAATGTGGTTAATATGACTTGTTTGTTTTCTACAATATCTTCAGCTTGTCATTTTTGTCTACATTTTGTCGTCCATTATCAGCGTTCCAGCAATGCTATTTAGTTTTCGAAAAGTATTTGGAGTTTTCATTGTGGTGTTCTTGTCTTACACTTCCCCGAAAAAAATGATTGTACGGAAAGAAATTGTGAAAATTTCTCACTCACTCACTCACTCACTCTTTATAATATCATCCACATACAATATATATATATATATATATATATATATATATATATATATATATATATATATATGCAACATAGTTTACAAATTCAAGTGCCCTTTGGGAGATTTTATCTTCAATGGATTAAATAATATTTATGTTGGTCACACCACAAACTCGCTTTCACGACGCTTGACTCTACGTTTGAATGATGACTCTAATATTTTTAGGCATTTAAAACAACATGCCTGGGCGCGTACACAATTCCGGAAAAACCTTGTTGAAAATACAACTAAAATATGAAAACAATAAACAAAAACTAAAAATTCTTGAAGCTATATACATAAAACAGTTCAAACCTAATCTGAAACAAATAAACTACGAAATCTCCACAAACATTCTTAAATGCCTATAAGTGATAACAGAAGCCATTGCTTTATACCAACGGCTTCCTATACTTAATACTTCTCGTTTTCACTCTCGCGTGGTCATGTGTTACGTCACGAGCTGCGACGCGATTTTCGCTTCCGCGTCTCGTATACACGAGTTAGTCGTTGCTTTGAAGTTTTTTATGCAACAAAAACAGTCTATCATTAATGTTCCGTGTATTGGTTGATATATTGAAAAGTAATTGTCATCTTTGATAATGGTTTATGTAAGCCGAAAGCTTAGATTGAATTTAAACATATATCAATATAGTGATTTCCTTTTGTCTTTCAATGATAATGTTATTAAGCTTATCAAACAATATGAAAGGAACTTACTTAAAATAAATAGACAAAACTTGTCTATATTATTTAATGAAACATGCATCAATGAATATATATGCATATATATATACCTTAAGAAATGGACAAAGTCCGACAATTTTATTTATTAAAGAAATTTTTATGTTTAACGTTCTTTTTATAGATACAAGTATTTAAGTAAATGCTCTGTTTATAATAAACAGTATTAAATAGCATTTACCGGCCTGAATGTCCGAGAAATTTTCATAGAAAATATTCGTCCTTGGACAGGATTCGAACCTGCATCCTATACGGAACCATCATTTACGCTGACGTGCCTAACCTCTCGGCCACCAAGGATCGTTCGGTATTATAAACAGAGCATTTACTTAAATACTTGTATCTATAAAAAGAACGTTAAACATAAAAATGTCTTTAATAAATAAAATTGTCGGACTTTGTCCATTTCTTAATGTATGACGTCATTTGTTTACATTTGATACGCCATGAGCAGTTATGAATGTGCGAGATTCATGGAAGATTGAAGTTTATAAGCAGTAAATTCGACCTTGCCTACCGAACGATCTTTTGTGGCCGAGAGGTTAGGCACGTCAGCGTAAATGATGGTTCCGTCTAGGATACAGGTTCGAATCCTGTCCAAGAACGAATATTTTCTATGAAAATTTCTCGGACATTCAGGCCGGCAAATGTTATTTAGTACTGCTTATTATAAACAGAGCGTTTACTTAAATACTTGTATCTATAAAAAGAACGTTAAACATAAAAATGTCTTCAATAAATATATATATATAATGTCATCCACATGCATTCGCTGTATCAGAGCTTATCAATGCAACTAGACGTCCGATTGCTTCTGAACCCCTAAGCTATAAGCGCAAAGCAGAGGGAAAGGGAAATTCTAGCACATTATTTATTACGAATGTAAACAAACGCTCGATTCATTTTTAATGACGGCTGCTGTTTTGAATTACCCTCTCTCAACAGTGTCGAAGTTATCGAGAGCATAATAATATCATCCACATAAGGGCCTGTTCCACTGTATCACAGCTCATCAGTGCAGGTAGACATCCGATCAGTCAGAGTTTCTACTTCTGAGCTCTCAGCTCACGGCAAAAGCAAAGAGAAATTTTGTTCTAGTGTATTATTTATTACGAATGTAAACAATCGCCAGACAGCCATAGTGCTCGATTCATTTTTAATGTATGTATGTATGTATGTATGTATGTGTGTGTGTGCGTATGTGTGTGCGTATGTGTGTGTGTGGTTTTAAAATAGCTATGTTTATAATAGGAGAGTGTTCAATATTGGAGATAGAATATTTATGGATATAAACAGTGTGGTCATAATCTACATTCTATAGATTAAAAAGAGAATGCAAGTTCAACTTCTGTCGTGGGGTAAATCTCCTTTTGTTAGGCCATTTGCTGAAGATTCATTTCACTGTTTAAATAGAAAAAGGGAATGTCTTCTCAAACACGATTTAAAACAATAAGAAACACACACACACACGCACACGCACGCGCGCGTGCGCGCTAAGACAACACACACAGTGTGTGTGTGTGTGTGTTTGCGTGTGTGTGCGTGCGTGTGTGTTTGTGGATGCTTCTAGGCAAAGGTTCGGTGAATTTGAACAGTACTGCGTCATATATAAGCAAAGAATATACATCGCAGATAAAGCAATCTAAGTAAATAGATTTCTCAGGGTGAATGTCCCGGAACTTTTGAGTTGAAACCGGTAGATACTAATGTGTCTACTCACATGAGAAAAGAAAGAAAGAAAGAAAGAACATTTAACGGAAAGAGTACAACAGCGAATCTTTAGGTAGCTAATTCATTTTCTTTGTCTGAAAGCAATAAACATGCCTGAGATCATAGCGATTACATAAAAATGACTGTGTCCACGACCAGAATCGATGAAGCGTCGAGACGGTACCAGGAAGCACCTGCCTTTTTTACGTCAAACTTCCCCAAGCCAGAATCAATTAAAAAAAATGTCATTTTTTAGTTATTATTATTTGGAACATAAAATATGAACTCATAGCAGTTGGCATCTATTGATCAAGAGATATGAGACATCAATTATTTAAAGGATTCAGTTACATATATATATATATATATATATATATATATATATATATATATATATATATATATATATATATTGTCACTCACATATATACAGGTTGCGATAAATTGTCGCTATTTTATATTTTGAATTTCACGCATGCGCGTTGTTTATTGTTTATTTTGTCGACTTCACTGTATATATAGGGTCTGTGATATAAAGAGCACTATGACACAATTCACCCTACTAGAAATTCGGAAATGGCATGCTCTACTGCTTGGTATTCGCACCGGAAGCTCCAATATGAACATTTTAGAGTGTTTGGGTGTCAATCTGAGGACAGTGCAGAGGATACGGAAAGAGTTGGATGCGTCTGATGGTGATTACGAAGGTACGACAGCTCGGAAAACTCACTCTGATTGAAAAGAACTCCCGAATTTGTTAGTGAGAGCCACATACTCAACAAGTGCCTTGCGGAGGTAGTGCTGTCCTGGGTCAAGAAAGTGGCTGCTGGAAGATCATATGTCTGGCAACGGATCTCTGCACCATACCATACAAGCAGAAGAACCCAGTCATGGATGTCAGACAATTTCTGCGACCACATCACCCCTTACCTAACTCTCCAGACTGCAACTCCTTTGATTATTATGTGTGGGGTGCAGTTGAGCGAGAAACAAACAAAACTCCTTGTAACACCAAAGATGAACTGAAGGCAAGGATTATAGCAGCATTCATCAACATAAACAAGGAGGCCGCCCAGAAGAGTTGCAGGAGATTCTGAAGTCGTCTGGAGGACGTGCTTGAAGACAATGGCGATTTTGTTGAATAAATTTACTCTTTAGTATTTCAAGATATTTTTGTGCAATTTTATAAATATATCTGTTAAAATGAGTTATCAATGTTATTTTGATTTTTGCGTAATTTAGACGACAATTTATTCAACGCAACATATGTGTGTATGCGTGCGTGTGTTGAGATGTGTTTAGTTGGCTGTTAAAAATATACATTCTGCTTTTCAGTGTTTAATGCAAAGTCTCTATTATAAAATACACAATGTTAACAGATGACACCGTGTTGATGTCAAACAGAAAAAGAAAACTAGATACTCCTAGACAAGGTCCTAAAGGAAGGCGAGAAGAAAGTACTAACCATCAACTATAAGAAGAATATGTATAGTCTATAACAAGAGGGACAGCCCAAGATGCAAAATAAGTTTTTGAAATGTCAAAATCAACTACAGACAATTATCTACCGGGAAAGTCTTTTAATAGACGACCAAAAATGCGACACAGAATCCAAGCATAAGAAATGCTCCAAAACCATCCTGGGCAACATCTCCGAAACAATCCAAATGAGAAAGTTGAAATGGCGTGGCCGCATCATAAACGCCAACAATCTTTCTACTGCCTTCTTAAAAGGTATCACCTTGGTCAAAAGAAAAGGCAGACATGGAGGAATAGGCTGGAAACGTCACTAGATAGAGTTGATCAGGTGTTCAGCTGCTCAGCAACCGAAAGACCCTACGTGCACACCTGGTCATGGGACTGATGATGATGAAGATGATGTAAGTCTGTTCCAAAATATACACCACATTTTAGTTTAATTGTCAAATAAAAAATATGTAACGATGTGGCAAGGAAAAAAAGGCCCTAAAGCAAGTGTGAATATCTGACAGATACCCCAGTAGATCAAGGAGACACTTCCTTATAAGGAGATTCAAATTAAGCAGAGAATTCCAGTAAAGCAAATAGAATTTCTTCATTTTTTTTTATGGTTTTGGCTTTTCAATTCTGATCTATAACGAGGTTCCAGTCACGGAAACTCAAAACGAGGCACTGGCGCTGCTATTTATGACGATATCTTTCTGTCCACTTAAATATATTTATCACCTTATCAACGTGTTCCATCTTTTGTATCTGACACGTTGCTTGTCATCGTCTAGCGTCTACTGTAATAAATGTGTGTCTTTTTCGGTAAGTATGTCGGCTTGTTTCCCTCCTGTAGCCTATCATGAGGCGTGTCTTTCGACTTGTCAGTGCATCTTTCATACAGCTATATATTATTTGTTTTTTGGCTTTTTTGTTTTGTTTTCTTGTTTATGTAGACAGTCACGTATATATATCCCCACACATAACATATACATGTACAAAATAGTTAATGCAAAAGTTTACAGCACCATCTTTTGTATAATGTTATGGATATCTTTGAAGTGTGTTTATAGAATCTGCATGAATGTACAGAAAAAAAAGATTATTTTCAGCTGAATATGACATGCACATCTAACAAGGTTTACTCTTCACTGGAAAAAAACAAAACAAATGTATCTGATGCTAGGCAATGAATAACTGAAAATTTAGATAATGATGCAATAGGAGCAAGCAGGTTTGGGTATGGTTTACTAAAATTAAAACGGGAACACTTCATTGATAGATTCTGAACTGAAAAGCTGATGAATAAGAGGAACTTTTAAAGGAACTTTCAACTTAAAAACGCAAGAAATTGCACAAACAATGGGAACGTTAATAGTAATGGGAATATTTGCTGTTTCCTTATAAGGAAAATTCGGTAGTCATTGACCGATCAGTTAATTTTATTGTCGGTTGAAATTTATAAAATCTTTTTATTACAAATATCTTTGCAAAAAGTGAACTTCTTAAGTTCACTGACTGTTACCGCTCTTTCTAATATTGATTAACTTCCTACCCTTTTCTTTAAGATAATGTGGAACATCAACATATTGATGTGTTTTCTGTTATTTGGAGCATTTCTTTGTTGATGATTCTGTAGCACCAGTTCACATGGTTCGAAAAAGAATGATCATCGTTAAGACCTACAGTCTTCATTTGCTGAAAGACATTTTCAATCATTGATCTGAGAAATTGGTTGCATATAGCTGACGGTTTAGTTGTATCTGAACGAGGTTGGCGCCATGCAAGACATCCATATCTTGATTCGACTTGACTATTTAAGTAAAAAACTCAAAATGCACTCAGCCGTTTACAAGCCTTCAGAAAAATTCTGAAACTTAGAAAATTTGTTCCGCATGAACGCCCGGGAAAGAACATCGGTCATCGTTTAAACATTCAGATGTTTTTATTGTCCTCATCTTTGCTGTTATTATCAAAATGTACTGCAGCATTAGGTTAGGTTTAACTGGGGTTCTACAAGAATTCCCTCGAGGTTCTAGGAATTGCATTCAAAATATATTTAGTTAAAATCATGAAATTGTGTTCGAAATATTTACATTTCGTTATTAAGTCTTAGAGATTGATATGCTACGAAACAAAATCAACCAACTAAAAATAACTAGTTATAGTAAAATTACTGTTTAAACCATGTTTAAACCAAATTACCAACAACACCTTTTTTCCGTAGATGAAGGCATACAATCACGTTTAAAATATATGTAGTTGAAGGCATAAAATTGTGTTCAAAGTATGTAGATTTTGTCATTAAATAATCTATAGACGTTGATAAACCGCTAAACAAAATCAACTAACAATACCTAATTATAATATAATTACCAAAAATACTTTTTATATCAAAATTATCAACAATACATTTTGTCTGTAGTTGAAGGTATACAATTGCAATCAAATTATATTTAGGTGAACCATAAAATTGTGTTGAAAATATTTAGATTCCGGCATTGAATAACCCAAAGAGATTGATATACTACTAAACAAATTCTACCAACTATTGGTCATTCATTTTTAGTTTTTTTATTTGCATTTAGAGATTTTTTGTGAATGAAAAACTTAGTGTGATATATATATATATATATATATATATATATATATATATTTGCTTTGCTAATAAATTTCCCTTATACCAATTATCCAATAAAATATCTTGTTTACCACGTGAATAATAAAAATATAAAAGAGATAGAAAGCGGTTGCATAGCCCCGCCCAATTGATTTTGGATAATGGTATATAACAGTTTTTATGCGGGGATTCCCTAAGATATCAAAACTATTTCAAGGATTCAACAAAAGTTGACAAACTCTGGTCTAGTGTATTACAACGTTAGATTGTGAATTTGATGACATAGTAATTGTGAGTTCAATTGTGACTTGTGAAAACATGACTAGCATGCAATAGCTGAGCAATATGAAATGAGAATAAGATGAGATATACCGAGATATGATCAACGGAATGCGAACAATCTATCCACATAAATTAAATAAAGGCTAAAGCTTAACAATCCCTGGGGGTTACTCGTATCGATAAGCACCTGATGAAGACCGGATAATAACAAAAAAAATGGGGATATTAGTCCGAATGTAAGTAATGTAAATAATGATAACTATTCACCCTAGAAAGTCAAACAGAAAATATCATTTCTGACATTGTTGTGCATGTGCACACGCACGTATACGCACGCATACGCTGACCCCCCGCCCCCCATCATCACACACACACACACACACATTATAGACACTCAAGTACCGTAGATTGCACTGGTGAATATCGAGCCACAGTTCCCGACAACATTAGGTTTTGCTGCTGTAGTATCCGTAGCAATTATTTTTACGGGATGAATATGCTAGCTCCGTGACCAGGAGATTTTGAATTCAGACTTGTCCTTCTATTAGGCTGGTTGCCAACCAAGATTAAAGAACCAGCCTTGCTCTGCTATATAACCCATAGCTAGGCGAGAAGAAACGGGTATTTGTGCGTAAGTGGAAGTAACGAACTGGCCTGGAATTCAAACTCGTCTTTCCGATTTCTACTAATTACACTACCTGCACATTATATACGTACATCTAATTGAGAGATAGTATTGGAAAGTTCCGGTCAATATGTAGTTTCAAAATTGAGGTTCCTTGCTAGCTTTTCACGTTCAGTTATTACGTGAAGTTTTTTAGTGTTATGTTGCAACGGTTATGTGATCTTTACGATAGCTGACAGATTCGAGCAATACACCTATACCAAATATGCTACCAACACTCTCGAAATACTTCGCTAGGATTCTGGTGGTCTTTCCTTAGGTCAAACACAGGTTTTTCGAGTAGAACGATCGTTTCAAGGGCGATTGAATTTCAGGTCAACAAAATGAATGTTCAGAAAGGAGAAAGGCGAAAAAATTAGAATAAAAACCCGGGGAAAAAGTTGTCAAAAAACAATCCATCTTCTGTGTCGTTTCTCTTCAGTTCTGAGCATCATTTCTCCTTTTACCAAAGATTACCGCCACCTACTCCGCTGACACCCCCTATCTCTTTTGTCCTCGATATGCTCTGTGAGGGTTAAACGTTTCACGCCCACTTTCCACGTTGTGTTCAAGAAATTTCAGCTGTTGCTTTCGGATACTGAGTATGTGTTCTTTTTGTTATAGTTTCCTTAAAATTTCTTCATTGAATATACACTCCGCCATGGAATTCTCTGTATCCTTCCGTAGAGCCCTATTTCTGTTGTCTCCAGTCCCCCCTCTTCATCTGTGAGGAAATTATCCAGCATTCCCTGCTATAAAAAAGAGATTGATAACCCATAATAAACTATATCAGCTTCCTAAAATCACTGGAATCAGTTACGGAGTCTGAAAAAAAAAACGGAAAGTAATACCAGTTTGTCTTTCATTACAAGAGATTTAGCAAGAGAAGCAAGGAAAGAATGTCACACAGAATACAAAACGCAGAAATCCCAGGATCCTAAATACCATCTTCAAGAAGGTTACATTTATAATAGTGGGGTTCTACCTTTGAATGAAGGTATATATATCTGTCTCATCATTATTGGAGAGCAGAATACAAAACGCAGAAATCCCAGGATCCTAAATACCATCTTCAAGAAGGTTACATTTATAATAGTGGGGTTCTACCTTTGAATGAAGGTATATATATCTGTCTCATCATTATTGGAGAGGTGCTATCCCATGTGCCTTCAGCATGAGCCATGTAGTGAAAGAGTCAGAAGCTCTTGGACAGAAACTAACCTCTGCTTCTACATAGAATTTGTCAGAATTCTAAAAGATCACTTTGTATAGATTACTGTATTTTGTAAATACTACTGTCTAACCTGTAGAATTTCAGAGTTTTATAATAATGATACTTCTGTCGGAAGTGCTGAGTGCATCAGACTCTTTGGCTTTATCTAAACTCACGGAGCCTATCACTAAGATTAGCTACTAATTTCTCTCTTGGATTGCCATTATGTCTATGTGTTTTGCTCTGAATGAATACTTTTGCTGCCTAAACATACGTGAAATGATCAAACAAAGATGGCTAAAAATCTGAAGCCTACAACCTGTCCTTTTTAGTGTTGGTGATTTAAGTTTCAAAATAGAAAAATAAGTTTGGAGAAGAGGATGAAAATGATTGAAATATTCCAAAGAATGAGACAACGTGAAATAGCTAAGGTGCTTGGAACAACAAGGCACGCTGTTCAAGTCACCCAATAGAAGGAGGATGGTATTGGGAGCATTTTGGATATAAAAGACTCCTTGACCTTTGACATTAGACAAAAGAGATTAAGGAAATCTAATGTGATTATTAGTATCCAGCCCAAAAATAACAGCTCAGGTGATGGATGAAAATGGCATTACTACTAAAGTGTCAATTTATAACATAAAAAAGAATCTTATTTAAAAGTTATCTAAATGGATGCCCAAACTGCCGTCATTAGGAATTAAAATATCAAATAATATGAAAAACACAGGACAAAAAGAATATCTACTATAGGGTAATGGAAAAAAATGGCAAAAGTTATATATATTGTGTTGAAAGCAAAATAGAACTGAATTCTTGAATTCTAACGCAAGGAA
>OZ010599.1:670000-810000 GCA_963932145.1 Acanthosepion lycidas | reverse complement strand
GAAGACATACGGAATTAAAGTATCTTCGAAAAAAAATGAAAGTTTTTAATTAGCATTCCACCGAAAAACGAGATATACAAGATTTTATATATATTTCTATATTCACACTTGTCTGTAGACAATAGAAAGAATGCATTTTCAAGGTCGACTTCCAGTTGCTACTCTGTCGTTATTTCCATAATAAATATTCATAAGAGTCTCTCCATTCTTTCGTTCCACAGTTCAGAATCGAAAAGTTGCAACGCTAATTAATTTCATTTCCCTTTGTATTCCAATTTTAATAAGAAAGTTCCATTTAATTTTTTCCAAAGATTTGCTATTTTATGGAACAGACTCTGGCATGGATATTTCTCTGAAAACTTCAATCATAACCTCTTCAAGTCTAGGATCAATCGTTATCTATCCTCCTTTTCCTCATAATCTTAGCTTCCTACCTTCTTCTCTTGCGTTAATATCACACAACTCATTCAGCATCTCACTAACTAGAGATGCTCTTGAGCCTTTTATAGTGTGAAAAACCATAAAAAGGAATAATTATAGTACCAGTTTGTCCCGATTCAAACGTTTCTGAGTAAAGAATGAGCTTTGAACATCAAAGAATAGAGAATAGAGGATTTTTGTCACTGAAATTTTCCCTTTACACTGGGTTCGCACAATGCAGCCAAACGGACATTTCTGGTTTTGTGAGGTCACTGAATGATTTTCAGTTAAAACTCAATTAAAGAATTGTATTATTGCGATTTGTACTTAAGAGGAAGATCAAAACAAAACTTTCATATTTCTAATTTAAAAATATATAGGTGTTACGGCCTAGAAACTCTGGTCAGTATTGACTAGACAAAATTCATGAAGAGAGCTCAAATTCTACATTTGATCCACTTAGACTTCTTTTGGGGGTGGTTTTGACTGTCAAAAATAGACTCAGCATCACTCAAAAACCATTTAGTTACTTTAGTGTCCGGCCTATGGTGCCAAAAATGAATAAAGAACAATTTAACGAATAAAAAAGCCAAGTATGTTTTAATGATCGTTCTTAGAACAATTTTCTTAGATTTTGAAGAGTTAAATTGTTTTATTTTGAGGGAACTTTTACTAAAAAGCCGGAAAATATTTAGTCTTGGTAACAAAAAATGACTGTTATTCGAATTGGCGGGGCCAAAGTCGAAAATAAATAGGCAAAATATGGTTTTGATTAAATTTTGTAGTTGGAACCCAAAAACCATTTAATATAGGTCATTTTTTAAATGATAGTTTAAGTTAGACTTGTCTGTTACTTATAGCCTACATTTCAGCAAGATTCTAATGATATTCCTGGTAAAAATAAGAAGTAGAAAAAGCAATGATCCAAGACATATGCGAGTGTTGATTATTTGCAAACGATCATAACTTGCCAAAGAGTTAGGAGAAAGTTAAATCATTTTTGAAATCCTGAAAGTAAATGCAAAAATATCAGTTGAGAAAATACCTAAAAATTCCAAATGTTCGATTTTAGTTTAGGTTGATATGTTGTGAATGCTTTTTGTCAGACAAAAAGAGAAAGTCTTTAAATGCTGATCGATTTTCAAATCTGTAATTTCGGATAACTTACTTACGGAAAATTGTGCCATTCCCGTGTTGGTGTAAATAGTTGCACGACAACGTATCCGCAATATTTTCTGATGTTTTGTTTAGGAGTTTATCTTCTTTTGGAAATGTAACTATGGATATTCGCTTCACTCAGCAAGGGTTACATCATTTTGAGGTGTGCTTGTAAGCTGGTACTTTTTTTCTGGTCAAGATATTTTTTATATGTTTTCTTTTGTGTTTTTGAGTTGCTCTATATGATTTAATAGAATAGTCCTATTTGCTTATTTCCTTTTGTTAAAGAATTTTTATGCGAATAGCTTTCTAGGGATCTTCTATTCTTTCTATATCTTTTTCTGTATTTCCTTTAGATCTTACTATAGCTTCTTATATTATTTTATAGGCAGTAACCGTTTAGTGGGTATTCCGACTTTGTAGGAATTGGCAGTCACAGGCGGGTGAATTTGGTATTTTTTGACCCATAAGTTATTTTCCTGTTGTTTTTTTTTATGATTTGGACCTTATTTTCAATACATCTATAGCTAAGTTTTAGATTGTTTCTGCTGAATATTTTGTGCAGTCATTTTGTCGATTAGTTTAATAAATATTTTACCTGTATTTGTTTTTACTTTTTTTTTTAATTATATAGTGTTTTTGACCATATGATGTTTCTATTTTTTTTAAAAATCCAGCACAAACAGAAATATATTTAATGCATTTTGATACCAGTGTCATTATTCCATCAGTCTAGAAACTTGTTTTACAACATTGGTAAACGTCCTTATCAATCAATTTTCATATATTTTGTATATATAGCTTGCTTCGGCGAAGAAATACGTGTGTAGGTTTTGTGTATTATACAGGGTTTGTATGTGTGTATAGGCACATGGCTGTTTGAGAGTGAGAGTGGGTGGGAAGAAAGTGATCGACTGTGGACGTATGTGGCAATATTTACAGGACGAGTGTGTTTCGCTGAACCGCTTCGTTGGTTCTCAGTATATTTGTTCTGTTTAAGTTATTTACTGATAATTTATTGTGTTTATATCACCAACAATGAATTATATAAAGAAAAACAAATTTGAACTGAGTGCCGGTCTGATGGGCTGTGATAGACCGTAAACTGTTCTGTTTATTTATCTCCTTTGCCTCTTCAGTTATTCCCTTGATTATTTATATCTCACACTTTGAATCTGCATATCTCATCGCCAACATTATTCCCCCCTCTCTCTCTCTCTCGCTATCTGTCTATCTATCTGTTTGTCTGTGTTAGTCAGTTTATATATAACTCTATTCAGATCCAACGTTGAGGTTGTTGCAAGGATCTAAAAGGATGAGATAAGAGTTGTATTTTATGAGGATATATAATATAGATAACATGGACACGTGGCCGAGTGGTTAGAATGTTCGAATTCTGACCATGAGATCCGGGTTCGATTTGTCAGGAAGGAGATTTCCTGATGTTATCGGACTGAAGGGGTCGATCCTGAAAACCATACCACAAGTTGACCCAAGCTTTGTTATCGGACTGGAGGGGTCGAAAAATTGTCCACAGAATTGATCTGGGAATTTAACTATATTGTCGACATGGAAAGAAAAAATACTCTTAGTATAAAGGAAATTTGCATTAACCAGAAAGAGGCTTGTGCAGAAGCGTCTTTTTTAAATTTGGACTTTTTAATGTAGGTTCCTCTATTAGGTCACGTAAAAAAGCAGCATATCACGAAGAAAAAAGGTCCATAAATCAAGGAAAACAAAGTTTTGTCTCAATATATTTATGTTGTTATGAAGAAGAAAGACTAAAGTATTTTTTGAAATTTTTTACTCCTTTCTAGCACGTAGAAAATTTTGGTTAAAATTTTGTTTTTTTTTACGACAGCGTGAAAAGACTAAAAAAAGGTTTGTTTTATTTTGCGCTTTTCCCGAGGAAAACACACGTTAATTTAGGAAATTCTTGCAAAAATCAAATAATTGTCGGATTTTAATGAAACTTTCAGGACTTATTCACAAATAAATGAAATTATTTTTGAAATTTTTTTTTAGAAAATCTTGTTAAAAAGAGATTTTTTTTAACATGTTTCCACCCACTTACATATTTTCATAAAATTTCGAGAAATTAAATCTTCAAGCGCGGGATTTGTTTTATTAGTTATAAACAGGACTCTTTGTAGAAAATAAATCACCAGTTTTTTGTAAAACAGTACCCCATATCATAGAAAATCTGCTCTGAATTATAAAAAAAAATGTAAGAAACTATGACATTAATTAATTAGAAAAGCTTTCACCTGTTTTTGTAAATACGTTATACTAAGGACATTATTTTGTGAAGAAATAAAATTTTTTCGATGAATAATGTATTTTTTACAAATTTTTTTCCCATTTTTAAAATTTTTTTCATTAACTTCTTAATACTTCAAAAATCGTTTAAAATTCTTTATTGCTTTCAAGCAGGTAATGCAATAATAACATTAATGAAAAAGTAAATTTACGAATCGAAATTTGAAAAGCACATAACAGTCGTTTGACGCCAGATATTTTAAAAATAATTAAAAAAAAATTTTATTGAAAAAAACGTTCATAATTTCATGACATAATCCTTAAAAAAATTTAAACAATTATCTAATTAATAAAAAACTTTAAACTATTATCTAATTAAGAAAGTATGAAATAAAAAATAGATATTACATAATTGCTGAATAAAAATGTTAATATTTAAAAAGTACAAGTTAAAAACGAAAAACTGCGTTCGCTTACTTTGCAAAAATTGTCAATTTTGATCATCCACAGTAATCTGTCATCACCTCGTCACAATCGATTTCTTTGATAAATTCAGACACATCGTTAAGAAATGTTTGGATACGAATTTTTATGCTATAAGTAAGTACTGTTTGTTTCATATCAGATTAATTTAACTTTAAATTTTCTAATTTTACTCAAATAACGTGTCAAAAATATATAAATTTATTTTAGAAAGAAATTTTAAATCAAAATTTTGTTTGTTTACAAATTTCTTAAAATTAAAGAAAATGGCCGCTTTTAAGAAAATTAAACAAAACTCGAGCATATATTTGACATTCCAATCTATATAATTTCTGTCTAAAAGACACCAGATTATGTTACTTACTGTAAGTAATAAATTTAATGCTTAGCTTTCAATTAATAACAACATATTGAGACAAAACTTTGTTTTTGTTGATTTATGAGCCTTTTTTAATCGTGATATGCTGCTTTTTTATGTGACCTAATGGAGGAACCTATTTTAATGTAACTATAACAACAAAAACATTTCGATTTCATGAAAAAGTCGGAAGACGAAACACGTCAGCAAAACCTAAGATTTTTTTCCAGCTGTCATCTTATACCACACACACACATACATATATATATATATATTTAGGAATGGATTTTTGATTTATTAATCCAACAGATTTTTTATTTTATTTCTTGAACCTTATTTTTAGTAGATGCTCATATTTGAGTTGATGTTCTGTTTATTTATCAAACAGCATTATTCCAGCTATGGCCTTATTTAATAGAAATCTGATTAGAAAACTTTGCGTTTTCAGGCAGGATTCGAACCTGCGTTTTCCAGGGAAAACCGTAATCAGACTTGCTTAAACCTCTCGGCTACAAAAAAAAACAAAAAAAAAACAAAAAGCGAATATCTGTACAAATCACGAATAGTGTTTTTGAACCCAGACATTTCCCGATTCTAGAAATATCAAAAGCACTATTCACAGCAAGCATGCATTTAAACAAATTTGTTTTAAAAGAACTCACATGGTCTGCCTGTTTAATTTTTTTATTATATTTTTCCAACTTTCGGATAAGATTTTGAATATTGGACTCGAAGTTATGGGTAAACTTTCTGAAGTTCATATTTTGTTATTTTTGTTCAAGTACTTTCGACTATGGCAGTCATTATCAAGGTGCCTTTGGGGTAGAATTCCTTTGTTGACTTGCTGGTATTTTTAGGAATTCTTTTAAAAATTCTGTATTAATTTGTAGTGGTCAAGTGAAATTGTTATTAAATAAAAACTGTATTTACTAATCATAAATTGAAACGCTTACTAAGATTCAGTGACTACCAAGTATTTTAAAAAGAATTTCGAATTTATTTGATGCATGCATAAACGTGCCGAATTTTGAAAATACGAACTTCCATACATATTATCAGAAAATAAGAGCGGATAATTAAAGTTTATTGGTAATTTTCTAACATTTAATCAAGAACCTTCTTCTAAGTAAGCTTCTAAAAATTCAAATTCAATAAAATATTAGAATGCTTAAAATATTTTAATTTTATAAGATTACTGGATTAGTTCGAAAAATTACATAAAACAGGCGTTTTTCAATATTCATCAATTAATTTTATTACAGTTATCTGCTCCTTTATCAAATGTTAGGCTGTCGATAAATTTGTCAATACCTCAGTATTAAAAATATTTTTTTGCAATATTTTATACTAAAGATAAGTAATATTTGTTTCAATTCAGATTAATTAAACTTTAAATCAATTAATTTTTCTCAAATAACTTTTCAGAAAAGTATATTATACTTTTAATGATTTTTTAATAAACAAAAATAAACTGTGATAAAAGATAGCTAACAATGGCGCTAAAATCAGCGATTCTTAGCGATTTCAAAACAGGAACTCCTTCCAGTTAATTTAAATTATTTTTGAAATACAGCAACTTATTTTGCTTGTTGGAAATATTAAATTTATTTTATTAGTTTGAAATAAAAATAAAAATAAAAGCTTCAACAAAGATTTTTCATTTTTAAAAATTCATTTTACATCTTACGTATCACGTCTCCTTGCAGGTACTTTACAGTTAAAAAATTTGAGGACTCTCCTGGTATTTTCTTAATTAGCCCGTAAAATAAAGAAATCGAACCAGTGGGAGCAGAGGAGTTGCTTGGGAACACACGCGCATACACTGTACTTTATATATAAGATATATTTATTTATGCCATATATACATGTTTATAGTATTTGCGTTATGATTATAACTATTGGTAGTTACTATAGTGGTTTTATAACTAAAAAATAATGCCTTCTTATCTAGAGACAATCGGTTTTAACTGGCCTCGATTAGTCCGTTGATGGGAGATTTGTCTATACACTGCTATTGACCGTGGCTTCTTTTTTAATTAAATTTATATTAATTTTAAATGGATATCCTCTTTTAGTACCATTGCAGAAAATTGTCAGTTGCTAACACACTGCGATAGATAGATAGATAGATAGATAGATAGATAGATAGATAGATAGATAGATCCCGAGTAACTGAATTCCTCCGCAGTTTGTCCCCAATCACATTTTGTAATCTGTTGTTTTGAAACCTTTTTCAGAACGACGTCTTTATACAAGGTATCTTGGCACAGGAGAACAGCTCTTGCCAAAAATTATTACGAGAGAGAGAGAGAGAGAGAGATTTTACAGATCTTCATCCTTAGAGTATGTGGTCAGCTATAGGCATCTCTGTATCCCCGAATTTCGAACCTAAGGATTTGGCCAAGTACGAATCGAAAATATTTCGAAAAAATTCTAGAAATAATCCGAAAGCAAAAGGAAAGTAAAAGGAAAGGAAATTTTTCGAACTTATGCATCTTCGGATTTCTGTGTCACGTATTCTATCGTCTGTTACTAATAAGATTTTGAATTTTTATTAGCAGATGCAACATTATCAACCATTATTCATTTTTGAATAGAAGTTATTTCTTCTTAAATTCACTTGCTTTATTTTCAGTGGCAGTATTAATATTTGTAATATTATCTGGAATTTTTAGAACAACTGCCAAGAATTGTTTATTTTTTTTACAAGTATTTTTTTATTATAATATTAATTGTTTTATTTCAACTAGTATACATAACGTAAATTACTGGAATTTCAGGTTTAGAACAATATTCGAAGCATAAGGTTGTTTCTCCCCAACACTGCATGAGTGTTAGTTTCAGAGACACACGTCTCGATATGCGACAAAATCCGGTAGAATAATGTTGGCCATATCCAACTTAAGAATAGTAGCAATATGCCTCATGAGCGGGGGAATGCGGATTCTGAATCTTGACCTTGTATTATATTTTTTCATTGTGGAGTGGTAGCTAAATAGCTTCCAGAATATTTGGATTTCACTATTTCTAAACCGTGTGCTCTTTGACATCTGGACAGCTATGTTTCAAATCAATTTAGTATCCATCACTCAAAATCTGATATATTTTAGTTTATCTGAGAACTTTTGAAAAAATGTAAGACGCGTTTCTTTATTCACTACAACAGGATATCCGGCACCACCCGGGAACTAAAATATTCAGTTTACGTGGCACTGTTACAGCATTACTGATTATTTAATAAAAGATGTTTAATATTGATTCTAAAGCAGGAAACTGAAAGTTGATTGAGAAGGTTTTGGTTGATTTTATTTAGTGGCATATCAACATCAATATGGGATATTTAATGCCGAAATCAAAATATTTTGAAGACATTTTTAATGCTTCAGCTAAATATATTTAGGACGCAATTGTATGTCTTCAACTACAGATAAAATGTATTATTGGTCATTTCAACATATATATATATATATATATATATATATATATATATATATATATATATATTCCAAACGACCCTCTGCAGGCTTTGCATTCAGAGTGGTCCTTATCTTAGACCAGTTGCATTCCGAGGCTATAGAACCCAGTCTGTCCTGCTATTTACCCATAGTTGTAGGGAGAAGAAGACGATTCATAACTTTCCCACTTAAGTGAATGATTACATTCCCTTACGTGCTAATACTCTTGCGAAATGCATTCGCTTACGTGCTAATACACTTGGGACTGGAATTTGAACTCGGCTCTCCGATTCCTCAATCCAAGCCGCTATCCATTACTCCAGCGTGCCTCCCTGTGGCACGTAGTACAACAGGTCTCTGTATTCGGTCCTTCAAAAATTGTGGATGGTCCTGCACGAAACCTTCACCATTATAAATCAAATCTCATCCTCAAGCGAAAATCTGATATGTGGATAAAAATTAACTATTAGGCCCCTTATCAAAATGGTCGTCCCAGCCGTTTCCATAGTAATTAATTTTGCGAATGAACATGCTTATAAAGATGCGTAAATTTCAAGATTGGTTATTCCTAAATTTTCGCTTGAGGATGAAACAATTAAAAAACCTACTAGGATTTCATTATAGACGCACGAAATCTTAAGGATGCTATGCAAATTACATTAAGTTGATTTGGTTGGTTGGTTAGGTTTTATGGCATATCAACCACTGTGGGTCATTTAATGCCAAATCAAGGTATATATATATATATATATATATACATACACCTATACATATATTAAATATACAGTACTATTAAACATATAGCTGGTAACATTATTTTTTCAAAAGCGTATAGCTGGTAACATTATTCTTTCCAAAAAACGTATAGCTGGCAACATTATTTTTTCAAAAAAACGTATAGCTGGTAACATTATTTTTTCAAAAAAACGTATAAATGGCAACATAATTTTTTCCCAAAAAACGTATAGCTGGCAACATTATTGTTTCAAAAAACGCATAGCTGACAACATTATTGTTTCAAAAAACGCATAGCTGGCAACATTATTGTTTCAAAAACGTATAGCTGGCAACATTATTTTTCCGAAAACATTATCAGAAGCCTTGTTGTTGGACGTAGTTTATCGTCATACCCAGGACGCGGATGTAGTTTATCGTCATACCCAAGACGCCATTAAGTTGAGGATACATTCACAAGGAAAAGTGTTAAAAAATAATCCAAGGAAAGCAAGAAGACTAATCATGTACTATAAGAAGATAGGATACATGGTGGTGAGCAAAAGAGACAGAACTAGATGTTACACAACGGGAACGTCAAAATCAAGCAGGTTTGAAAATTCTACTATCTGAGTGGTGCAATAAAAAAAACAACAGAAAATGTAACACAGGAATCCGAAGAGATATAAAAATAGTGAAAGATATTTTTTCCAGAAACTGAAATTAAGCAAAATACAAAGAAAAAATCTGTTAGACTTCTGGGATGCGGATCCTCCCGTATGGTGGTGAAAGCTGAGCAATTTCCTTACAAATAAAAACAAAAAAAAATACTTGAAGCGAGAACGATGTAGTATCTGTCTATATTTCTGAGATGAGGTATTATATACACTATTTACATTAGTCGAACTATTGTCCTCATCTTTGTCGCCATATTTATTACAACGTTTCGGCCTTTCAGTATCTGTCTATATTTCTGAGATGAGGTATTATGTACACTATTTACATTATTCGGACTATTGTCCTCATCTTTGTCGCCATATTTATTACGACGTTTCGGCCGTTGTACGCTCCGGCCCTCTTCAAGTGGCTGCAATGTCGAACTGAACCCTTTCTTTCGTTCACTGGGTAGACTGTTCTAGTTCCACGTGCCGTGTTTAATGGATGTCAGTTATTTCCTGTTAATTCCCCTCTTCAAGTTCTCCACTGCCTTAACCGGGTATTGAACTCACAATCTTTGGTCTGTCACTGGATCTAACTAACGCCTTTATCCACTATGCCATGCGACCTTAAGTAAAAGGTTTAATTCGACATTCCAACCACCTGAAGAAGGCTGGAGCGTACAACGGCCGAAACGTTGTAATAAATACGGCGACAAAGATGAGGACAATAGTCCGAATAATGTCCATCGTTCTCTATTTACATTATTCAGACTATTGTCATATTTATTACAACGTTTCGGCCGTTGTACACTCGGGCTTTCTTCAGGGTAGACTGTTCTAGTTCCACAGTTAATGGATGTCAGTTATCAGTTATCTCTTGTTAATTTTCCTCTGAAAGTTCTCCACTGCCTGAACTCACACCCTTTAGGTCATGTCACTGGATCTAACCAACGTGCCATGTGTCCTTGAGGACAACTGTATATGAATTTCTGGGTATTATAAACCTAATGTGTTCAGCAACCATTTTTACCAGTGCTCATATTGCAATTTCTTTGCTGTTATCATTGCATGTTTTTACCAGAGCTCATATTGCCGAAACGTTGTAATAAATATGGCGACAAAGATGAGGACAATAGTCCGAATAATTTAAATAATGTACATAATACCTCATCTCAGAAATACAGACGGATAGAGAACGATGTATTTTTACTGTAGTTTCCTTTTTCTGACCATGGGCCAAACGAAGAATAAGGAATGCAGAGGATAAGAAGCACTAAAAATGTTGCTAACAATCAAAATTCAAAATGAAACATTGGGGACAAGTAATAAAAAAAAAGAATGCTCAGCTAATATAACACTCACTTGGCATATTGAAGGCTAACGAAGCAGAGGAAAGCAACATGTAACATATTTGACAAATTTGTGCAAAATGGATAAACGAATGAATGCTGCAAAGTGAAAGGGAGCCATAAAGGATAATTTGTTGCTGAGAGAAACAAAAGTTGTGGAGAGTCATCACTGTCCACGTCATGAAGGGACATATAACAAAGAGAGAGAGAGAGAGAGAGAGAGAGAGAGAGAGAATGGAATCATTGTAAGGGAAATTTTGTTCGGTGATGATTGCGAATATTGCAGGAATTTCTAATATTCTAAAACTGAGCAAGGTGCGTCTGAGGCAAACATATTTAAGGCATGTGTAGCAAGTGTGAAATTGATTTTCATTGTGTTTTCACTAAATGTTGTTTTATTTTGCTTTTATGCGACATCAGATACACTGATATTGCAATTCAGCGTATTTGTTCCATATAGATTTGCATGAGGCAGAAAAAGACAGATTGATAATCACAAATCTAATATATAAAAATATTAACAGACTTAAAAGAAAACAACATGATTTAAAGGAAGAAAAGTGTGTTTTATAGCAACACCAAATAAAAAGAATATATAATTTCACTGTAAGAGCCAGTTAATTAAAATAGAATTGTTCAGTGTCGTAGAAAAGAAAGGTTCTTTTTTGAGCTAGTCACATAGGTTCGAGTAAGAAACGTCTTTGTCTATGTATAAGGAGTGGTAGAAGGAATGACTAACTGGTGGGTTGAGAGTTCACTGCCGTCTACGCTGTAGTTAGATCTTGACTAGTGTTGAAAGAGCAATAAGATTTTTTTATTTGGTTTCTGACTTATAGTTTCTAGGACATTTAAAAGAGGCTGCACAAATTATGGAGTATGTGGTATTTTCATCGGTCATTAAGTATTTAATTTACGTATTTACAAAAATCGGCATGTTTATTATACACTCATAAAATAAACTCAAATTTTTTTTTTGAAATAATAGGAGTCACTGAAATGTAGTACGTTTTTCCATTTCGGATTAGTAAAAACATGAAAATAATTGTAAAAATTCATTATTCATCGAGGACATTTTACACACAATAATATCCATAATATATTTTATTCATAAAAGCAATTAAAACTTTTCTAATTAAATAACGTCTTAGTTTTACAGCATTTTTATTTTACGATTCAGAGCAGATTTTCGGTAAAAAAAAAAATTAATGATTTAAATTCTCCGAGGAGTTATAGTTTTAACTAATATAAACATTCAGCCATAAAAATGTTTTTACGGAGGTTTTCTAAAAAAGAACTTTTCTAAAATAATTTAATTTATTTATGAATAACTTCTGAATATTTCATTAAAATCAAAAACTATTTGGTTTTTATAAAATTTTCAAAACCAATGTGTTTTTCACCGCAAAAAGACGCTAAAATTTCCTATACTAACCTTTGTTCCCCTCCCCCACGCTGACAAGAAAAGCAAGATTTTTAACCAAAATTTCGAGCATTCTACAAAGGATCAAAAGATATAATTTAATACCCAAAAATGTAATTTAATACACAAAAATGTAATTTAATAATCAAAAATGTAATTTAATAATTAAAAGATCCTTTGGTCTTTCCTCTTAATAATAACACAGATTTCGAAGACAAAACTTTGTTTTTATTAAGTTTGAAACATTTTTAATAATGCTATGCTCATTTTTTAGTGAATCTGTGGATGTACGTAATTTTGAGTGCCGTGCCTAAAAGCTCAAAGTTTTGTCCGATTTAATTAAATATATAAAGTTGTTTGTCTATCAGTATATGTGCAAATATTACGTAAAACTCCTGATTTTATCATTTCTATCTACAAGCATTTATTTGCCCAAAGTACTGCTCCTTGATTATGGAGGTAAATAATTTGCATGATCAGCAAAAAATAACCTGTGTTTGATATTTATTTTGAATCTAGTGTGAGTTTTACCCCCACCTTGTCAGACAGGATTGCTGCTATGTAACGTTTTATTCAAGGCTATAAAAGGAAAGGAAATAAACATTATCTTTTTGCTTTGAGGTGTATTGGCGACAACATCAGGACTTGTCTCCACCAAGATATATTTCTTTTCCCCTAAAAACCTATATTGTTCTTATATAGTACGGCTATATATTGATTGGCATGCATGTGTACGCCTGGATTGATGTATATGCGGATACTCATATGTTGCAGCACGCACACACACACACACGCATATACATACACATTCGACTCTCCCCGTCGAATTCGACGAATGATGGTCAGGCAGATCAGTTCCTCGGAAAGCGACAGCCCGACAACAACACATAAGATTTGATTATAGTGGTGAAGGTTTCGTGCAGCACCATCCACACTTTTTGAAGGGCCGAATACAGGGACCTGGTGCACTACGTACAAGGTCCCCAAACGACCCTCCCAAGGTTTTGAATTCAGAGTTGTCCTTCTCCTAGACCAGTTGCCATCCAAGGCTATAGAACCCAGTCTGTCCTGCTATTACCCATAGCTAGAGGGAGAAGAGGATTCACACCTTTCCCCAAAAAGTGAATGTAATGGATTCGACTGGAATTCGAACTCGGCGCTCCGATTCCTCAAAACCAAGCCGTTATCCATTACTCTACCGCGCTTCTATACCTAGGTTTTCCCTAAACACACACACACACACACACATATATATGTATGTATGTGTGTGTGTGCAAAAATAATAATGATAATAAAAAGCCCCTGATCTAAAATCCAACAATGCCAAACAGTCCTAATACCGATAAAACAGACAAGCCCAACAGACAGATTCTCTTCAAGCCTAAATCATGAGGTGATAAGTTGGAGCAATAAATATCATCTACGATGTTCACTTCTCCTCGGCGATCACAAGATATTTTTTACTCGCAATGTTTTTGTCTTTCTTTCATTCTCAAACTGAAGAAGCCAAAGCGCCCACATTTTCTCCCGAAACGCGTCTTTGAAAAAAAATCTCATCTTCATTTTTGTTTCGGATATTACACATCCTACACAATTTTCTTCATATCTATCTATCTAGCTATCTATCTATCTATCTATCTATCTATCTATCTATCTATCTATCTATCTATCTATCTCAGTCCTTTTCATATCTATCTATCTGTTAGTTCTTTAGCTCACTCTCTCTCTCTCTCTCTCTCTCTATATATATATATATATATATATATATATATATATTTATGTTTAACGTTCTTTTTATAGATACAAGTATTTAAGTAAATGCTCTGTTTATAATAAACAGTATTAAATAACATTTACCGACCTGTAAATGTTATTTAATACTGTTTATTATAAACATAAAAATGTCTTTAATAAATAAATTGTCGGACCTTGTCCATTTCTTAATATATATATATATATATATATATATATATATATATATATATATATATATATATACATATACAAAATCGACGTCATTTTCTACCTTAGGATCCTTTCAGCCAACATTTTTTCAAAGTCAATCCTTGGCGAAATACAAATTAATCAAGACGCAACAATAATAACGAGAAGGGAAGTTGGGACGCGATTAAAATAAAATAATTTTTAATTGTAAATAATTAATAAAATGATTAACATGTTCCGCAATTGTTTTGTATTTCGTCAACGATTGCCTTTGAAAAAATGTTGGTTGAAATTATCCGAGGGTAGAAAATAACGTCTGAAATAAAACATAGATTTAAACAAAAGTTCAAGTCTCTTTATAAGTACTTCTCCGCTACAGTAGTTTTCTTTTCTTTTCTTTTTTTGTTATCTTATAAATAACAATTATGTTTATATTGATTAATTGCTCAAATAAAGATTTTTTTCTTTGAATGTGGTAACCACTTTAACATTGAGAACACAGTTTGTTAAGTCAGATATATAATGAGATAGTTGTTTATTTAAAAAAAAAATACAAAGCTAATAAAGATTATAACTTTTTAAGTTGCCATATATGAAGTAAACGACTATAAAAATGTTTAAACCCATCGAACTGCTTTAATTACAACAATTTCCCTTTTACCATTTCACGGCATACGCACATCTCTCAAAGAAACGACTGTGTAGCGCAATGGAGCAAAATAAAATTATTTGACCCGCACAACACCGAGTATCATTGCTAGTATATAATAGATTAGAATCTGCATGATTTTCTACTTACATGCTAGTGAATAAAATGTACTTGAATCGTATCTTTTTTTATTCTCTAATGCCATCGAAGTAATGGAAGTAGAAGGGTGTAGGCCGAAAGGGTACAAAATGAGAAGTAGAGCGCCCTCCCCCGATTTTCCCGGCCTTTTCACCTCCTTCCTTTGTCCAGTTATCGTTTGTGCGTCGTTTAAGAAACTCTACAAGGGGCGGCCTTTGACAGGAGGCTAGATTCATGAAGTCTCGTAATGGAGCGATGTGTCTACAAGCACCTCCCCTTCGGAATTAATCGACTGTGATAAGAAAGAACATCTTTTCAGGTTAAAGAGAGACAGGAGAACAGGGAGAGAGAATGAAAGTCAGGGAGCAAGATAGAAAGTAAAGAAAAGAAAATAGGAAAGAACGTAAGAAAAAAATTGGAGAACGAATGAAAAATAATAAAAAACAGAAATGAAAAATAAAGCAAGAAAATAAATAACAAAAGGAATAATAACAAAAGAAGGAAAGAAAGAAATAGAAAAGGGAAAATAAGAAGAGAAAGATGAAAAGAAAAATAGGAAAAAAAAGCAAGTGTAAAGAGGAAAACGTAAAGAAAATAAGAAAAATGGGAAGGAAACGAAGACAAGAGAAAGAGAGGTTTAAAGAGAAGAGGAAAAGAAAGAGTATAAGAAAGTAATAGAAGAAGAAGAAGAAGAAGAAGAAGAAGAAGAAGAAGAAATCAATGGATGGAAAGCAAAATAAATATTAGATTGGAAGAAAGCAATGCAAAAAAAAAAAAAAAAAGAAAAGTTCTATGAAGAAAGAAAAGAAATATGAGAAGTCGAGAAAATGAAAACAGCGATAAATGGAGGGGGTGCCCCCCATTTGTCAGAGATATATGAGTTTTAAATGTATAATTGTTGCAGTCACTAACAAAACACAAGGCGGTTTGTTCGGGCGGGTGAGCAGATCGAGTGGTGTGGGTGGTGGCCAAAAATGATTGTACGGTTAGAATCCAGTACGAAATTAAAGAGTTAGATATGGGGGGGGGTCGGGGATGAATTTGACAGCGATGAGCAATAGACTAGTTTTAAGAATAATCAACAAAATAACTTGACCAGTGGAGAAAATAAAATAAAATTCTCGGGTGCTCATAAAAGTTAGACGAACTTCACAAAAAATATGTTTGGTTTCGGAAATCTTGATTTTTACGAAATGAAACGGAAGAGAAATTTTCATCACACACTCGAATATACAGGATGCGATGGCTAAATTGTCGGCACTTTAGATTTTGAATTACGCGCATACGCGTTGTTTGTTTTTGATTTTGTCAACTGCAGCGTATAATAAAGTCAGCTGAGCACGACCGTGGGAAAAAGATGACGCAATTCACTCCGCCAGAAATATGGAAACGACATGCTGTACTGTTTGGCATTCGCGCCGGAAATTCCAATGCGAACATTTTAGAGTGTTTGGGTGTCAATCTGAGGACAGTGCAGAAGATTCAGAAAGAGTTGGATGATTCTGATGGTGATTACGAAGGTGTTTGTGATAACCACTAATGATGGTGACGTTATGCCTCCATTCATCTTTCCACAGGGCCTCAGACTCAACACGGAGGTCTACATTAAGTTCCTTGAGGCGGTAGTGCTGTCCTGGGTCAAGAGGATGGCTGCTGGAAGACCCCAACAGGACTCCATGTCATATAAGCAGGGGAAGACATTGATGGCTGTCAGAGAATTTCTGCAACCACATCACTCCTTAAATCTGGCCACCTAGACTGCAACCGACTTGATTATTACATGTGGGCGCCATTGAGCGAGAGACCAACAAAACTCCTTGCAACACCAAAGATGAACTGAAGGCAAGGATTATGGCAGCATTCACTAGTCAGGAGATTCCGAAGCCTTCTGGAGGCCGTGGTTAAAGCTAATGGTGATTTTATTGAATAAATTTACTCTTTAGTATTTCAAGAATTTTTTTTTTTTTTTCAATTTTGGTAAATATATCTGTTAAAATGAGATGCTAGTGTTATTTTCATTTTTGCACAATTTAGACGACAATTAATCCATCGTACCTTTAGGGTAAGGGTATATAGATGTTTGTATGTGTGTGTGTGTGTGTGAAAGAGAGAGATGTGTTGTAGGGTGGAAAATAATTTGTCACCCACAAGGAGATTCTTTTGTATTCTATCGAGACTGGAATGTGAGGACTGGGCGGCTGCTGCCCAAATATGATAGCAGTACTCCATTTTCGGCCTGATCTGGCTCTCGTAAAAGTAGAGAATAGCACCAGGAGTTAGGCACTTACTGGAGGTATACAGGAAACCGCAAATTTTTGCCGTATCTTAAGCGATGAATCTTATGTACGAGTTCCACTTGTGGTCTGGGTTGTATTTCAGGTCCAATAGTCGCTGAAGGCACATGGCCTCCCTGGGGGAACATCTATTCATCGTGACTGGTGGTATTTCAGGGTCTGATCGGCACTGATGGAATGTAACTAGTTTGGTTTTCTAGTTATTGAATGAAACCAGCCATTTTTCCCACTAAGCTGTTAAAGCTAGGTCAAAGGAGAGATCATCTGCCAATCTCTGGTAATCAAGAGATTTTAGAGGTGCACCTACGCACCGTTGTATCACCACAGATATTCACAAGTGATCGGAGTATACTCTTAAGCAGATCATTTATGAGAGGGTTTGTCCTAAAATAAACCCTGGGGGATACCTGCGTTGATTGCTACAGTCCCAGAGGACTAGCCGTTTAAAAAAACTACACTCAGGGACCTACCGTTAGGAAGAACTTTATAATCTTTAGCTTACAGTTTTTTTTTAGCTGTGATCTGTATACACACCTGTCCTCTAATATCCAGTGATTTGCAACCATTTTTCGCATTTGTGTTGACACTGTGATCATATTTGAAAAATTATCGAATTTTACTGCTCACTTCGTTAACCCAGAATATTATCCCACCTCCTTAATATTGTCTTCTAAGTCGTGCTTGCTTAATATTTTCATGAAGGATCCGAAATCGAGCTCAGTCATCAATTCTACCCAATGTTGTTCTACGAAGAATTGATGCTGTATTACTTTACCAAACATTTCCCTCTGTGATGTTTATAATTTAAATCTCGGATGTTTCATCAATGTAGTTGTGGAGCCATTGTTTACATCCTATCTACTTCTTATATAAAATTAGCTCACTCTTTTATATCAATTAAATGTTTAACTGTTTGTGAAGTGTTAGTAATAATTTTTATATTGACATTATTTTAGAATGTGTATTTAATATAAAAATCATTTTGAAAGGAATTTTTATTCGACATTATTTGTTATTACTAAAAGCGTTATTTTTAGTGACGACACGTGTTTCAGTAGCTTTTTTAAAAATGTTATTAAATAGTGAAATGAATAACAAAAGACATACATTGGAAATTCTGACTAAAGAAAAGTCGTGCCTCCAGCAAGAATCGGAAGTGTATCGTGTTTTACAATCATGGGAATCACATTTACTCTGACAGGACGAGGTTAGAATTACTTACTTAAGGGAGACACTTTTTCTCGTTGGAAAATCGATATTTCGAATCGATATCTGCTAGCTTCCGTATGGTACCCGGAATCGTAAACGACAATCATTTTTAAAGGAATTTTTTTGTCCGACATTATTTTTTATTTTAAATTCGTAAAATAGGTATTGCAACGCAAACACGTGTACCCACTAATTATAACGTTTATAGTAATAAGAATTAATACAACAATATATACTATTTGTGTTGGCATTTATACGTTCGTTCTTCTTTTTCCATTTTTGTTTTGGCATTGTATTTGCGGATCGGGTTGAGGAATCGGAGAGCCAAGTACGAATTCCAGCCGAGTTCATTACATTAATTTACGTGCTAATATCCTTGAGAAACGTATGAATCCATCTCTTTCCCCCCACCCTAGTTATGGGTAAATAGTAGGACAGACTAGGTTCTTTAGCCTTGGTTGGCAGCCAGCCTAGAAGAAGGAAAAAAATCTGAATTCAGACCAGATAGGAAAGGGTTGGACTCCGTCATGCTATTTTGTCCTATACACAACACGTCTACTGCGGCTGCAGTACAGGTGATGCCCCTATGATCCTGATGAGCTGAATTCTTTTTAAATCCTCAATTATCCTAGTTATCTCATCACGATCAAGAGTCCCTTAATTCGTGATTGTGATAGAATAACTAGGATTATGGAGCATTTAAAAATATTCAACTATAATTCTTCATCAGATAGATATTTGGCACTGCAAATTCTATGGCTTATTAAATACAATTCTATAATCATTACAGGTTGTATCCTTGTATCGTGATGTGTGTGGTGTGTATAAAAATTTATGAGCCAGTTTTTATTTGTAGACATACAGTTGACGTTTAGATATAAACCTGTTTCTGTACGAATTAACAGAATATCAAGGTAAGTTAAGATATTGTTTGTTTCTTTTTTATATGTGAATTCAATTTTAGGTTGGATTTTGTTTAGTTTAGGTATAAACTAGTGATTTAGAATTATGTGGATATCTTGCGTAAGGTATCATCTCTATTGCTAAATTAGTCAATAGTTTTATGTAAGATATTTTGAAAAAAAAAATGGTTTCTAGGAATTCAAAGAAAAAACAGGTTAAACAAAGCTAATAGGAAAATACATAGGTAAGCCGAAGTTTTGTTCGTAAAATATTACTGAATACGGAAAACATTGGTTTGTACAAAGTTAACAAATTTTTACAACTTTTTATAACTTTGTTGATAAGAAAAGATTTATTTTTTTTATTTTGAGACGTAGTACTTTAGAAAATATAAAAATTTATCATCTCGTATATTAGTTTAAAAAAGGATTTAATATTCAAAGTAGTCATTATTATCAAATTATCAACAGGCACTTCTCAAAATCAATCGAACTTCACAGAATATTCATCAGAAATACTCTAAAGGTTAGCTATATCTGCTTTGATGATATACTATAAATCAGGAAAATACCCAGTACAATATAAACACCCACAACCCCAACTGTAATTCCAGAACAAAGTACAAAACCTCACTAAGCGATACCTGCCTATACTCTAACGTAATACTACAAACTACTGTAAAGTTAAAATAAAACTCAGAAAAAGATCGAATAATAGAAGGTGCTTCGAAATATAGAAGCTATTTACACAAAACATCATTTAACAATAAATATAATCAAATAGCACGACACTCCCAAAACATATATGGGACCTCGAAAACACAAACCAAAACGCACAAAAGGTAACATGGAAAAATCAGCATCAGCTTACAACAGCTAAAAGAAGAAGTAACATATGCTGAGAGGAGAAATATCTATAATCACCTTTCCAGAATAAAATATAAACTCCCATTATTTTTTTACAAATGCAGAAACGAAAACAAATTCGTACTACGCTATTTACAACCACATCATGACTCAAAAAACAAATGATAACCATAATTGAATAATCTTCATTTCCAATGCCAAAATTTAGAACTGAGGAACTGATAGAAATATAAATTAAATAATAAATGAATAGAAAAAAAATAAAATAAAATAAACAAACAAATGGCTACGCCCATAAAGAATCTAAAATATTAATTCTAAACAAAATCTTAAAAAAAAAGGTTTTCCCTTTTTCCAATTACCATAAGACCCCAACAGCTTATATCTACCGACCACATTCAGAGGAGTATCACATGATCTGAAGATTGCTTAAGGCAATGTCTATGTAGTTTTGATTTCTATGCCCACTGTTTATTTATATATCTATCGATATATCTATTTATAAGAATTATATTTTGTGGGTACAAGTTTTAAAAAGTTAAATTAATGTCTACAGGCCTAGAGGTCGGGAGTCTAACTAAAGTAAATGTGTAACACTTTTTACAAAATATGCAAATCTAATATGAATATCTAATCCACTGTTTCCCTAACCCCACAGTAGTAGGATGTGACACATGGTCAGTTTCGTAGTGTGCGTATATATTGACCATTTATGCCCATTTATCGCGACCACTGTCACGCTGATATTGGAATTCTCCTCGTTGTAATGAAGAAAGTGTTAAGGCAGGTTTGGAATACACGGAACGAGTACTTCCTATATTGCTTTGTCGCGACATACCTGAAGACAGAAATACAGCATCAGAAAAGTTCAGATGCTACATAAGGCTGGGGAGACTTTCTTCTAAGGAGAGTGCCAAGGAGTGAAACTTTGATGCTGGGCAGAGTACACGGATATATATTCGGGTCCTAGCCAGAAGTGCTAAGTTTTATGGAAATCAACACGTCATTTTTTATGCTAGTAGGTTAATAAGGAATTGTAAAATTGATAAGAAGAGTTTAGAAAAACAAACGAAAACATACTTTCAGAGAAAACATAGTAACCAAAAATTGGCATGTTTTCTTTATATGATTATATTATTAGGTTGATGCAGAAGTTCCCGTGCCAAATTTTGAAAAATGATAGAGAAATCTTAAAAATCTTTTGAAATTTTCTAAACTTTTATTGTTTATTAATTCAATATGTCGTTTACAAGCCTTAATAAAATTCTTAGTAGAGACACATTTCTTTAGTAAGAGAAACAATCGCCCAAGAAGACAAATTGGAAAGCGGAGAACGTTAGTGAAGAAGAAAAGGAAGAAAACGGAGGAAAAGAAGATGAAGAAATGGAAGAAGTTAACTGAAAAAAAAGAAAGTATAGAAGAATGAGGTGGGGAGAAGGAGGAGTAAAGAAAAAATAGTGGAAGGAGAGTAAAACGGAAATACAGAAAACGGATGTAAATGAATGCAGCGGAAAATATCACGTTTTGTCAAGCAGAACCAGTTTCTTCCCACAGAGAATTAAACACCACTGACATAAACAAGACGGATGGAAATATATTTTCATGCCTTGACTGAAGTCAAAATTTCTTTTTCATTTCTTCTTCAGCGTCAGTTATTATTAATAATAAATTGTCATCCATTAAAATAAAGATAATCTAAATAGCAAACCTAACTAAAACTGATACCTCTTTCTTAATGTTCTTGCCGATTTTAGTTACGTTAACTTTCTTTTATTTATTTATTATTTAAGTTTTTATTACGGTAGATCAAGAGACAGCACATCTTCCTATGATTCTGGAATAATCCTCTGGATGGCTTTTTAGTAATGCTTTTGTTTGGGTAATTTAGTTCCTTTCAGGCACTGCGAGAGACATTTCAGTATCGTCATTAGCGCGCTAATGATGACAGTTACAATTTTTAAGCACAGCACCACAGTGTTTTCACTTCTTTGGTAAGGTGAAGATATTTTCTCGTCTGTTCCCTGTCTTTCAGTTTCGCTCACTGGTCTAATGGAACATCAACATAGATCAGACCTTCTTTTCTTTGTTCATGATTGCTTCGTCTAAGTATTTGCAATGTATGAGGTCGGAAAATAAAGGAGACATTGAAAGAAAGAAAAAAAGAAAGAGAACTATAGAAAACCAACCGATTTCTAACACAATTACATACCCACATATATATACCATATAAAAAATACGCCCAAACATTATTTTCAACCAAATAACAGACAATTTTACAAGCGTGACAAAAACATTCCACAATAGAACACACATCATTTAAATCAAATCGTCTGTTGTTTAAAAATTATCATCACCATGCGAATTATTTGACCAATCAGTGAAAGCTAAAACTTTAATTTACTCGAGTCTACTTTCAGGAAAAATTCATATTAAAGCCCACAGATTTCGACTTTCAATGAGCAAAGATGCGACTGTCTCTCCAAGACGTTCAATGACAAAAAAAAGAAAAAGAAAAAAAAGACGTGGCTATATAGATTTTTCCTTCCCCACACCTACAGCGTGCTGAAAGAAACATGTGTCGGCTACTACTAACGAAACATCTCCAACAACAATAGTAGAGAGAGTCAGTGAATCTTTGCTGACGATGAACGAATAATGTCCAACAATAGCAAGGAGGTCAATGCATCTTCGCTGACGATAAAAGTCTTTTATCAGCCATAGTTTTTTTTTGCTATTGATCAATTAGTAAAAGTCTTTTTTAAACGTACAACTTTTCTGTATACCAACAACACAAAGACATTAATTCAGCTAAAAACTATTTTTATTCTTGTTTGGCTCTTTTGAATTCATGTACATATATTTTGAAATATAAACAATTTATTTAACAGGTATGAGACCATATTTTCTTTATTTTTATTTTATTATTGTTTAGAATTCGGAGGTTCGGGTTTTTAATATAAAAAAACCCATAGACGACTGAATTTCCTACAGAACAATAGTAAAAAGGATGAAAGAAAGTGAAATATTTGCTGTAGATAGCGAGAAAAGTGTAAAGTTTCAGTCTATAATTGACGTATTTGAACTTCTTCTGTGGCACCAGTGATAAATGTATTCACTAATGTCGCACATCTTATATGTACTAATTCCGTTAAACATACCCATTGTTTGAATTAATACTGCAAATTCTTTGCGATTATTATGCCGTATCCTGTTCGTTTGTATTCACGTTAAACCAATTACAAATACGTCAAAACTCTCATATAAAAATAAGCATTATAATGAAACAGGAAAAATGAGACAATAAGCGTAGAAGACAATAAAATAAATGTGAGCAAATTTTGCCTATATTAATAAAGAGGAAAGGAAAAAAAACTATTCTGTACCGACGCGTTTTGTCCTCTGGTGGACTTCATCAAGGCTAATATAAAGATTTGATATTACAAAATATATTTTTTTACAGAAATAAAAATTATCGTTAGGTTTTCAAAAGTTTACGAAAAAAGTTAAAAATTTGTGTATATAGGCAGCAAATTTTAAATTATATAAGCCATCAGCCCTTCGAATCACCTGGCCTTTAAATATTTAAATATATTGTGAAAAGGCAGATTGAAGTAAATAATTATCCTTTAATATCAATACACGGAAGGTTATTCGTGAGTTTGACTGGATTTTGTTAAAAATTAGCAGACATAATGTCTGTAATTTATTCAGTCAGACCTGCCTAAAAGAGAATATGTTGCCTAAACACACACACACACACATATATATATATATATATAATTATTCATTCGGAAATTATAACATAAGTATGTTATAAAATCACTAAAAAATAGCCTTTAAACCCTTTATTCTACATTCAACCCCATCACTTGATAAGACACTAGAAGTGTTGAAACAAAATGGTTATTTTTTTAGTGATTTTATAACATATTTATGTTATAATTTTCGAATAAATAATTATATTTGCTCTACTCTGTATTGGGCACTCTTTTAAGAATAGTATTTGTCGGTTATTGGAATTTATTCCGTATACACCAATTCTATACTTATATATATATATATATATATATATATATATATATATATATATATATTCCATTAAACTTCAATGAACCTATTTGAGTGACCAACGCAAGAGTTTCGAATTAAATCGTACGTCATCGTCTGAAATTATAATATGATTTCCTATTTATACTCCTCAGAACAAATGTTATTCATTAATTTGAAACTTGAATGAAGATTTGGGCATTTTATGATGATTTGATGGAGGAACATTTTTGAAAGAGTAACTGAGCAGAGTTGAAATATAGTGTATGTGTATGTGTGTGTGTGCGAACATAGAAAATAAAACTCTTCATGGTGACTATCAGTTTCACTTCCGTAGCGAGCTTCAGGGATAATGGCCTGAAGATTGCATTGAAGGGAAGAAAGCAACAAGTAATCGCTCCTCACTTCTTGCTACTTTCTTGAAAAACCGAGGCGATTCACTGTTTACAGCTATTAAAGAAAAACTAAGCTGCGGATAGGCATGAACGCCGATGCCCTGAAGGTACTTATTTTTTTAAAAAGAATCATATAATAATTGTGCTTGTCCCTATCTTCGTTAGTTTGCACGATCGTTACGTCCTGTCATATCTCATAAATAATGAACCATTCTGTTTTGATTGCATAGAAAGACAAAAGACATCAAAAACGTTACTTGGTTTTAGTAAAAGAAAGAAAGAAAGAAAGAAAGAAAGAAGTGATTAATGTCTCATGCTAATACCTCGTAAGTAATGGAATATTGCGTTTTGATCCAGGGAGAAGAAAAAAGACGCTTCTTGGTTTCAATGAAAGAAAGAAAGAAGTGTTTAATGTCTCCTGCTAAATAGCTCATAGATAAAGGACTGTTGCGTTTTGATCACGTGGAAAGGCAAACATCAAAGACGTTACTTGGTTTTAGTGAGAAAATGAAAGTAACAATGGAAGAGAGAAGTGTTTAACGTGTTTCAGTGAAATGGAAAATTTTGTCAATTTCAAATCTTATTTCTATCCGCTTCTTAAAATAACAACCAGTATTTATATTTAAATTTGTTTGATTGTTATTTCAATATTTTATTAAAGTTGTTAAGCTCAAATATTTAACGATGAGATAGGGAAATTTCTACGGATATTTTATTGTCGTAGAACTCGCCATGAGATTATTTAATTATTAACGGAAGAATTAAGTTCTATTAGAAATTTCAAATTGGAAAACCGTAAAATTTTCATGGTTAAAACTAGGGTAAATATTATTGATAGATTATCAAAATCAGTTACACGTTTTTTTTTTTTACATTTTCACTTTTTGAAACAGGCCAAAGTGCAGAAAGCATAACCCACATCAGAGATATATTGGCTGAAAGGCGCGAACAAACGTCTTCTTATTAAGTGAATGTTTAATAGCCATTCTACTCTTCCCTTGAAAATAGCCCCACGGGTTAGCTAGACAGTGGGCGTTTGAAAAAAGGTCATTGGTCATTGGTCATTAGCTTGACAGATCCGATTTCAATTATAGGTTTCTTGTGGGGCGTAACTTGTAAACGAGTTGGCGTTTTGCTGACCGGCCAAAAGATATGTAACCCACAGGTGAATCAGGGACAGCAGGAATTTTGATTTGATTTGATTTTTATTTTTTTAATTCTAGGATTTTTTTTGTAAGAGTTTTATAAAAGAAACAAAAAAACATTTTTCTTATGATCACTTTTCTTTCTGTTTCTCTTTTTTCTTTTCTATTCCTTCATAATTTTCTTTAATCTCCTCTTCTATATCTCGCCTTTACATTTTCTCTTTTCTTTTTTTCTGTTTCATTCTTCTTCTTCTTCTTCTTTCATCAACTTTTCTTTTTCTTTCTATTCCCTTCTTACATTACATTAATTTCATATTTCTTTTATTTTTCTTCATTTTATTTAATTTCCTTTTCTTTTTCGTTTCTTCTTTTTCTATTTCATCTCATTCTCACGATTTTTTCATCACATTTGTTCTCTTTTTTTCTTTCATTTTATTTTCATTTTTCTCTTTCTTTTCACCGGTTTTAATCTTTTGTTTCCTTTTTATATTTATTTCTTATTTTTATTCGTTCCGATTTCTCTCTTTTCTTTTCTCTCATTCTTCTTCACTTTTTTTATTTCTTTCTTTCTTTTCCTTCATTTATTTTCTCTTCCTTTTGGTTTTCAATGTTAAATCAAGAAACACAATGCAAAAATACAGTGTAACCTGGATATAACAGAAACCCGAATATAAGAGAGATTTTCTCTTGTCCCAAATTAGAGCCATACTTACCTAAACAAAATAGACCAAACCCGGATATAAGAGAAACCCGGATATAAGATACTTCTTCTCCGGTCCCGACAACTCTCTTATATCCGGGTTACACTGTACATCAATTTGTTTTTCTTTCGATAAGGAGTTTAAAATTCCGGTTGAGAAACATGTCACCGAAGTACAACAATATACGATGTATTAATATTTCAAATCGCACACACACAATATATATATACACACACATTATATATATATATATATATATATATATATACACGCATGGTAGTAGGATGTAGAGAGTGGTCCGAAAGTCTTGTCATCCATATAATAAAGTAATGAGAACTATAGAACAAGTAATATAGTTATACAAAGCATATGTACAGGATTCAGTTTATTCATTTTCATTGATGCTGTCACACATCGAGAACATCTGTATGAACATCATCATTTTCCTGCCACAAAATAGTATGGCGTTATGTCTTGTGTGATATTTTACAAAGCTGTGCTTTGTTGATTGTTGCAAAGGCTCTTTCAACTGATGAGTATTCTGGTATCGTTCATATGAAACTCTCTCCTCGATAATACCCCCCTCACACACACAGAGCGTTGAAATAGATAAGTATATTATATATGACAAGATTTTCGGGTCACCCTGTAGAAACCGAAACAAAAATGGAGATAATGAGAAAAGTTTTTTAACGACGTGTTTCGCCGACGACGTGTGTTAAGTTTGGCTTCTTCAGGTTGTAGAATCAGATTCCTACATTTTTTTAAATCTTAAATTTTGTGCAAGTTAAACACATAGAGGCTCCCAACCAAATATAACAACTGATGTATTTTGATTGGTTGCAAAAATATTAATTAGGTATCGTCAACTACGTCCGAAGGTAACGACCCAAATTTTGACCTCTAGTTGACGCCATAAAAAGTAAACATGTTCACTAGCCTCACCACGTGACCAAGAGAACTAATAAAAACGAAACTTAGACGCGACTTGGTCAGTGGGCACTTAAAATATTGAACCAATTCACTTGACTTCATTGGAAATCAACACAGCAAAGGAGCCGAACTTTATCTTCAATACAACAACAAACCTTGTCAACCATTTCCAGGCTTAACACTCACTCCCACAAAATATTCTATTCCACAAGAAGAATCTCTGGTTAATGAGCGATAACTATATAACAATCAGTGAGTCAAGAACAATACTTTTTTCTATTTAATGCAAAAACAAAAACAACTGTTTAATTTTCCTATAAAAACAATTATAGCTGACTACACCTTCTCATTTTCACACATACAGTACAGTAACTCAAATTCTTCAAGTAACACACACCAAAGAACTCTATTGTGTTTATCAACTTTTGCACTATATATTATGTATTTGTTGTGTTTATAAAAAGAATATTTATTGTTGAACAAATTCATAATTTCTACTACTTGATTATTTCTCTTGTTGTCTTTGTTACATTTGATATTGTAAAAATTGTAGAGGGTCAGTTTTTATTTCTATTTATAACCAATACAATACCAATGGCTGACCCACTATAAGGTCGAAATGAAAAAAAAAAACAAAAAAAAAAACTGTGTATAAGACGAATACGTTGTGATTTTTTAGGCTAAGAGGAGCAATAAATTAAATTACCTCATCAGATCCGATGACCAGAAACCAGAAAGTTTTTGCTTGTTTGTATAAAGGAGGGTTTCGTTCAAAAGTAGGTATATTGTAACGTGCAGACAAAATATAGTGTATTGATTATACAAACTTATCAATAATAATATATCAAAAAATGGTATAATACTTACTATATACTTACTTTTGCAGCTCCATATATATATATATATATATATATATATATATATATATATATATATATATATAAATAACTTATTAAAAAACGATTGACAATGTACAGCGATGAAGCTTGTTATTCAATTATTGCTGTATTTGTATAAGTATTTTCTTTTCTGGACATAACGTGTGTAAAAACTGTACAAATGATTTACATATCCGAGAAATTTCGGCTATTCTATTTTCAAGAATGTTCTGATTTTTTAAAACTAAAAATGTAGATATTTATGTGTATCGGTAGTGATAGGAATGTTTTTTTTTTTACTTTCCAAAGACGGTCAGCACGTTGTGGCCGTGTTCATAGTTGATATTATTGAGGATTAGCGGCTTTTTCTTTTTTATTATTAATACTTCCATTATTTTTAGCCGTTTTTTTAAATGTTATCAGAAGCATTCAGAGAACGAAATACTGAGGGATGATGGTACCCGAAGATCCTTCTAGATGATGCAATGCCTACTTCTATAAGATTTTAAGGAAAACTTCTTCATTCATATAATAGAGCCCTACTGGACAGTGACGCTCTCTGTAGCCGAGCGGTAAAATACGCCGGATCAAACGGCGATTTACCCTACAAAGGAGGACGTAGGTTGGATTAATGCCGGAGAGTACATGTTCATCAAGATTTCTCGAATGCGCAGGCCGATAGACGTAAACATTGTTCAAAATAAAAATATAAATAGGGTATCTATTTCAAGCGGCTTGGATTGAGGAATTGGAGAGCCGAGTTCAAATTGTAGTCGAATCCATTACATTCACTTACATGCTAATACCCCTGGGAAAGTTATGAACCCTCTTCTTCTCACGCATGGCACATAACTGACTAATTTCAAATAGGAGTACCCACTATAATAACGTGTGAAGTAATAAAAATATTGAATTAAAAAATTAATTCTTTACAAGTGTGTGTGTGTGTGTGTGTGTGGAGAAAAAGAACCCATGACATATTTCTGAGCTAGGTTAAGAGTAAGACAATGATGGCTAACTCATAAATAATATTGTATACTTTATTCAAGGGTCAGCTGTCTTGTAATGGTCACGAGTACTACAACAAATCTAGATATACGCAATTCAGTCAGTTATGTGCCATGTCATGATATATGACTGACGAGGCCGATTTTTTTTCCCGCAGTAGGTTGCCATAACTTTCCGATAGACCACTAGCCATCCAAAGCTATAAAACCCGGTCTGTCCTGCTATTTACTCATAGCTGGGAGGAGAAGAAGAGGATTCATACCTTTCCCAAGGGTATTAGCACGTAATGGCTTCAACTGAAATTCGAACTCGGCTCTCCAATTCCTCTATTCGAGCCGCTATCCATTAGTGCCTCCTTGTGCAGTATAACTTTCCTTAAAAAGAAGTCCAATTTGATTTTATTTTCGTTGTCGGAAAATTCTGATTTAAATTTTCTTTCTTATCATGCTTCTACTTTGTCTATTGGAAAAATAATATAGAATAGATATTATAATTTTATTATTATGTCTTTTTTCGAATTTCCTTCATCGGCCTAATATGCAAACAATTGTGGCTTGCCTTTAGCTGTAATTATGAACACAAGATCTGTATTGAGGCGAGCCCCTGTCTGTAATCGAATATTAATATAGAAGATAGTTCCCAACCCTAGACAGATGGGCGGAAGTCGGTGAGTGAAGAGAACCCCTAAGGCGCCACCGCCTCATGGCTTTTTTCATGCTATGCCGGTTTTCATTCTTTTAGAGAGAGAGAGAGAGAGAAAAGAAAAGATGAGGAGAGAGGGTTCAGAAACTGAAAAAAATATATCTTGCAGTATGGGATGAAAAAAAAAAAAAGAGACCCCACCTCTGTCGAAAAGGGAAGAGTTGACATGCAGAGCGTGTAATTGAGTTTCTCCCGATTTGTCTTCTTTTAGATTCAGCATTTCTTCTCATGAAAATCAAAAAGGGAGACCTCTTTAAATACGTGGCTGTGTATACATGTATGTGTTCTTGTGTGTATGTGGGTGAGGGTTTATTTTTCTGTGTGCATGTGCGTTTGAATGCAGACGTGTGCGTGTGCGCATGCGTTTGTTTTACAGTCTATGAGTGTGTATGTGTATGCGTGTCTGTGTGTGCGTTTATGTGTTTTTCTACGTGTATGTACGCTTGTTTTTCTATCTGTTAATTTTCTAATCGTAGCTTTGATATGGCACAAGGCCGAAAGTATGAGGCACTCACTGAAAATCGAATTTACTACTCAGTCATAATTGATCTAGCGAGACAAGCTTGTTAAACATTGCATCACGTCGAAGCTCCCGTATCTGTGTATATATGCGTGTACGCATGCGTCTGTTTTTCTTTCTTTGTGTGTGTGTGTGTGTGTCCATGCGCATGTCTTTGCCTCTATGCGTATGCATGTATGTTTGTTTGTATTTAGGCGTCAGTGTGTCTGAGCAAGAGAACCTACATAACTGTCTGCATTTCCTTCCTCCTTCTCTCATTTTTCATATTCATAATTTTTTTTTACTTTTCTCATTCGTAAATTTATCTTCCGAGTTTCATTCAAACTTAAATTTGCTGTTCTTATTCTATTTTCTTCGTTGTTTTCATTCTGATTTTTTCTTCTTCAACTTCTCGTTCAAAGTTTATTTGCACAAGTTTTTTTTTTTTTCATTCAGAAATGATTTATGAAATGTTTTTCGTTCATTTCTTTAGTTTCTTTATCATTTACTCAATGTATTTGTAAGACTTTTATGCCAAAGTACCTAAAATCCAATAAAATACCAGATTGCTTAAAATATTTTCTTAAATTAAGATTAAAATATATACAAGAAGTGCTCACGTTTTATTCAAGTAATTTTTTTCAGTTCTCTCCCACTTATCCATTGACAGCCTGATATCTGATTAACTTGTCGGAGTTAGCTCCTCCTTAATTCCCTAATTGTTCAGTAGGGGTCGCTCTCCTTACACTATAAATACTGGGCAATTTCTTGCCTAGATCTCATTTTCACTTTGCATTTCAGCGGACACATTTAAAAATGAAATCTCTCGTAGACACACATACACGTACGTACGAAAATTCACCAAAATACAAACTCTTTTCGTTCATACACAAACACAAATGTTAATGTCTTTGTCACTTGTAAATTTGTTGTTTAATACATATTTGTTGAAACATATACATCGGTCTTATTTGTTTTCTTTACATCTTCAGTTGGACTTAATTTGAGTCCAACATTTTCTTGTAGTTGGACCTTCTTCTAGCAGGAATAAGCAGCACGTGTCCCTAATTCAACAACACACAAACCCATCCTGTCTTCTACAAACTCAACACGACAGAAAAATGTCCCCTTCGTGTTAAAAAATGCTTGTCTTTGATATTTTTTAGCTAAAAGTAATATTTGTTTCAATTCAGATTAATTAAACACTAAAAAATGTTTCAATAAAGCATATTTTATTTTTGAAAGATTTAAAATGGTGTAATTATTTTGTGTTTCAGATGTGTCAATATGAACGAATTGTACTCCAGAATTTAAAAAAGAATTTTGATTTTGTGTGTGTGTGTGTGTGTGCAAAAGTCCGGATCTTTAGAAAAAAACTAAACATGTGCAGAAATAAACATTGTCAGGAAATATTTATAAATTGACTCTATGTGGTCTAATTTAATTAATAATGTTCGCGAAACCAGTTCGTATTCGAACATTTAAATTAATTTAAAATTAGGACAACTTGATTAACACAGTTACGCTTAGCGTGGAATGATAAGCGTTTCTGTCTAAATCCTTATCGTTATTTTATTTATGTAAATAATAATAAGGGAGGCACGGTGAGTAATGAATAGCGGCTCGTATTGAGGAATCAAATTCCAGTCAAGTCCATTAGAGTCTTAAGGTGTTAATACCCTTGGGAAAGGTATGAATCCTCTTCTTCTTCCCCACAGCTATGGGTAAATAGTCCGGTTTCTATAGACTCGAATGGCAACTGGTATACCGCAGAAAGAAATGGCAACCTACTGCGGGAAAAAATCTGCCTTGTCAGTCATGTATCTTTCGATACATGATCGCCTAAGCGTGTAACACGCATGGCACATATCTGACTGAAATAATAACGTCGTGAAGAGGTCAAGCGAATTTATTACTAACTCGGCAGGAGGAGACATGAGCGATAGGTGCCGGCGGACTGTTTACAATAAGCCAAAATAGTAATAGGGACATTACATACAGGGATTTTACATCAATGTGACCAGATTCAAAATATCAAAAAGGAGATAGGCTAAATACTAACATTCTCGGAATATGGAAAGATCGGTGGGAACATAACGGAGATTTCGTCAGCACCATACACAGGGTCATTCATATATCACTCAGTTATGTGCCATGCGTGATACACGCTTAAGCGAATTTGTATCTTTCGTTACATGACTGACAAGGCAGATTTTTCCCGCAGTAGGTTGCCACTTTCTTATGCCGTAGACCAGTTGCCATCCGAGGCTATAGAATACGGTCTGTTCTGCTATTTACCCATAACTTTAGAAGCAGAGGATTCATACCTTTCCCAAGAGTATTAACACTTAAGTGAATGTAATGGATTCGACTGGAAAGTCAGTCAGTCAGTCAGTCAATTATATACCATGCGTAATACATGCTTAGGGTGTCATGTATCTTTCGATACATGACTGACGAGGCAGATTTTTTTCTCGCAGTAGGTTGACATTTTTTTCTGCAGTACACTAGTTGCCATCCGAGGCTATAGAAGCCAGTCTGTCATGCTATTTACCCATAGATAGAGGGAAGAAGAGGATTCATACCTTTCCCAACGGTATTAGCAAGTAAGTTAACCAAAACCCTAACCCCAGCCGGTATCTATTACTGCACCATGCCATCGTGCCTCATATATGAAGGTGGATAAAAATATGAATATTAGATGAACGAATGAAGAAATGTGCTCTGGGATACCGTCAATTGTCTGAGAGTTTTCTCCTAGTTAAGCTGAAAGGGTTTTAGTTTGGTTTGGTTTAGTTTACGGCATATCAATCTCAATGGATTATTTAATGCCGATAAAATTTTTATTGCTGCTAATATTTTTGTCAAACATGTATTGCTAGTAATATTTTTCCTTCAAGAAATCTATTTCTGATAATAGTTTTTTTTCAAAAAAGAATTGCTGGTAAAATTTGCCTAAAATGTATTGCTAATAATGTATTGATCGCAATATTTTTTTTCTGTACAAATTATTTCTGGTATTAAGACTTATTTTTATATTTTCATAGTGTTTTGACCCCAATTTGGGGGTTAACTATTTGCCCATAGTTTGGACCCTAACAGGTACTGCTACCCCGGGTCAGGGTAGACTTGGGAACACCAGCAATTAAGAGATGGTTCCACGCTCCTCAAAACCTCCTGATCAGAGGTTTTGCTGTTGGACGTAATTTATCGTCTTACCCAGGATACGGATGTAGTTTATCGTCATACCCAGGACGTTAAGCTGTCAGCGAAGTCTTTTAATTGGGGACATCCACAAAAAACGCGTTACCTATGGTTTAAAATGAATTTTTAAATTGAAAAATCTCTCTTGAAGCTTTTATTTTAGATTTAATTTCAAGCTAATAGATAAAATTTAATATTTCCAATAAGCAAAATACTTTACATTAAATTGACAGGAAGGATTTTTTTTGATAAGATAGATATTTAACGCCCTTGTTTTATTTGTCTTCATCCCAATGTATCTTTCTTTATTAAAATAAAATATGCTTTTCTGAAAACTTCATTTGAAGAATATTAGCTGATTTTAAGTATAATTAATTTGACTTGAAACAAATATTAGTTACTTTAAGTTCAAGATATCGCAGAAATGCATTTTTTAACCCGACAGTAGCTGTATCAAAATGTTGACATCATGATGACAGATGTAATATTGTTCGATGTAGACTTTATCTGTAAAATATAATTGAAGAAAACGACTTTTTTAAGTACTCAGTAATCTTAAAAATTTGATTTTTGCAAGAATTTCCTAAACAATGTGTTTTCAACACCAAAAAAAGACGCTAAAATTTCCAATACTAATCTTTGACCTATGACACTTGTGGAATTAAAGAGGTTAATGTGAAAATGTTAGTTGAAATCGCTAAAATATATGCCGGGTTATTCGTTAACCGTAGGAATTAAAAACAGAATTGAGAAATAATATTTGTTTTATGACCGTCAACAAAAATGGAAATTACGATTGAAAGGTCAGACCAAAGAGCCATTTGAAATATAATTGTGGAAATATCAGCAATTCGAGAGACCAGACTAATCTGTCACTCTAAAAGGAAAATGAAATGAGAAATAATCCGTAAGGGTTGTCTGAATGATAACCCGAAAGCTGTGGATGCCGGGTGGCTGGTTGGGGTGTGCTAGAACAGACCAGATCAAAGTCTGGGAAATAATATGTGTTATGGAAAATCGATGATTACAATAAGACTGCCCACTAGATTTTAAACTAGAAGTGTTAAAAAGACAGACAAATCCTCCCTCATTTGGATGTGAGGATGGTCACAGATGGAATACCGAGAGAGGAGGAGAAAAGCAAAAATTAACCTCGGCCATTTGGAAGTGGAGCAAAAATATGAGTTATAATGGCGGGGGTGATACATGCGTCTAAATCCGAAAGTTTGGGAATTACCGAAAACTCCAGACCTGTCGAACTCATGCCAGGCTTTGGCCGGACTCAATATAAGCCGATCGCATTGACGACGCAACCAGAGTTAGAGTGAGACGAGACGACCTGCTACCAAAACCCCGCGTGACCTGTTGCCGGGGTAATTCCCGACTTTGAACTCTGTTCCAAGATTTATAAGAGCAAAGTGTCACTATAAAAATTTAAGAGGGAAGGGTTGATTTTTGTACCAATAGCTATATAAACTAATTTAAAACTAACCCGACATATCTTCCGTTTTTATTTCGCCTGCGAGAAGGTTTTTTAAATTCTTTCATAATAATTCGTGGCTCGAATCAGCACTCCGAATTACCGACGTCATTCGAACTTCACTACTTTGCGCTCAAAGAATGCAACTTGGGCGGAGGCGGTGTGGATAAAACGGACAGCGACCAACAACTAGTTGAATGACGACGGTGCTGACCAGCGTAGGGTTAACGCAGGATTGACTGGGGTGTGAGTGTTATAACTGGTGTCCGTAACCGAAGGATCGACCCAGGGGAAGCCAGTAGAAAACTTAGAATATCGACCCAAGGACACAGAACATCGCGACTAAGCCGAAAAGGAAAGAATAAAGAAAAGTGTCAATTCATTGAAGGAGTAGAACCAATGATCATTTTGACTATAAGGTTCTAAAATCTACAGGAAAATTTTTATCAAGATGCAGCGACCTCAAGACAAATGACTGCTTTTAGGTTTCCCTGTGTTTCTCTTGTTTTAATTCTGCACCTCGCCAATGGTAAACACATTTCGTTGTCGTTTATAACTAGATTTTATTGGGTTGTCTCTCTTTTCCTGTGTTGACGGTTAGTTAGGCAAGTAACAATGAGCCAACATGGGTCGGATGAGTGGTAAAAGAAAAAATGACCAATGCGTTAAAATGCCTAAAAAAGAGGTTTTATTCATATACGGAATAAATCTGTTTTTTAATTCAGACTAACTCTAACTAGACTGTCATCTTTCGAATAACTTGAAGGCAAAGTTCAAAGGTATTTATGATTTAAAATATTTACTATATTGCTATTCATCATACCTCGATAAATGTGGAAAAATTGGTTATCCTGGGTGTACCAGGTAGTATAGACGAAAAGAATTGGTAATTAAGGAAGATTACGGTAAAATATCTTGTGATAGTGGCTTATTTACTAGTGAAATGAATTATCTTGGCTCTGATGAATGCGCCATGAAATTTAAAGTGACAGTGGTTCGCGGAGACGATTTGCAATAGGCATTGAAATTAAGCGGGTACAATTGTAAGATTGAATATTTGGCAGGAAAGGACAATCTATGCACGGATTTACTGAGCAGTTAGAAGCAGAATCCGTGAGATTAGAGCTGGGCTGGATGACAGAGCTTACCAGATACAAGTGATTAATTCACATAGATTAAAAGACCGCCCTATATTAGGAACTGTGACAGAGGGGATCTCACGGATTGTCACTGATCCTCAATGTAGAGATACAATACGAGACAGTCAAGAAGACATTGAGACAGCCGCCCTCAGAGCAAAAATAGAGGCAGGCGACACCTCTAAGTATGTAATATATAAAGAGAGGAAAGGATGATGAAATAAGGCTCATACTGCTTGTACCCACTGAGCTGAGAGTTGGAAAAATGTCATAAGAGGATGGGTCACATGGGAATTGACAAGACCTATGACCTAATAGGTAGGAATTATTATTGGCCAAGGCTGTATAGTAAGGTTACCAGCTATGTGATATGCTAGACCCAGAGCAGGCGACGTGAAACAGCTTCATTGATGCTGATGGATATCCGTGATTATCCTTTTGAAAAGGTAAGTATGGATATATCAGGACCGTATAGAAAGATCCCAAAAGGAAATCTATACATAATGAGTTTTGTAGATTGGCTAACAAATTGACCTGAGGCATATGCATACATGATAAGAGCTAAAACAGTATCCGACTTGATAGTGATAGAGATATCTCCTCGATATGGATTTGGTTTGGTTTGGTTTACGGCATATCGACCTCGATGGGTTATTTAATGTCGACAAAATTTTCAATGTTGGTAATATTTTTTTCCAAATATCTATTTCTGGTAATATTTTTTCCTTCAAAAATCTATTTCTGGTAATAATTTTCCTTTACTGGTAATATTTGTTTTTCAAAAATGTATTGCTGGTAATAATTTTTTACAAAGTATTTCTGATATTAAAATCTATCTTTACACTTACATAGTGTTTTGACACCAGTTTGGGAGTTAACTATTTACCCATAGCTGGAACCCTAACATGTGCTACCACCCTGTGTCAGGGTGGACCTGGGAACATCAGCAATTAAGAGGTGGTCCTACGCTCTTCAAAACACCCTGGTCAGAGGCCTTGCTGTTGGACATAGTTTATCGTGTTACCCAGGGCGGTCTTCGATATGGAGCCCCAGTACAGCTGGTCACCGACAATGGACTAGAGAATGTGAATTAGATAATGACCAAGAAACTGGCAAGCATGAATACAATGCATGTGACCACCTCCCCATATTACTCGCAGGATAATGCAAAAGTGGAACGGTTTCATCGAAAGCTAGGAGGATATATTGGCCAAATTAGCGATAGATAATACTGAGAATTGGGATTTGGATTTGACGCAGGTTTACAAATGAAATTTCTAGGATCTCGCCATATTACATGCTGTTTGGACGAGATGTGGTTTTACCAGTAGATAACATATTAAAACCTCGCAGAGAGGACCACTGAAAGCTAATAACAGAACAGCAACATAAGATAGCCACAAAAGCCAAGAAAAAAAGAAGAAAAATGAGAGGATAAATTAAGAGAGAAAAGAGCTATAGTTAGGGATTGGAGATCCTGTATTCTACAAAATCCACCTGATGGAAGGCAAATTAGACCAGAGGTGGGAACCGTATTACAGAATAGTGGAACAAACGGGACCGGTGTCATTAATAATCAGGGATCAAATGGCGGAACGAGTCAAAAGAACTCATGCTAATGATTTAAAACTAGCGGAGTTAGATGGTTGGAAAGGTCCCAAATCGAAAAATAAAAGAAGGAAGATGAGGAAAGTAAGACTCGTAGAGACAGAGGAAATGAAATCAGAGAGTGAATCGGAAAATGAGGAAAGATGGATTATGATTAGCCAGTTAGATACTGAGAGATCGGAAGGGAAACGGAGTATCTCCGGTGTGGAACCAGAAAGACGGAACGTGGAAAACAATATCTGTAGTCCTAATCCAAAAATTATGGAAGAAGCGAAGGATGAAATACCTCTCTTCCAACTTCAAAAAAAGTTAAGGGAGAAAAATGGGCCAGAGGTTGAGACAGATTTACCCATCAAGCAAAAATTAAGACGGTGTGGGGGTACCCCCTGAATCGCAATAAGAGGGGAAAAAGCGAGAAGAATTGGATGAATGTATTCAGTATCGCCATGTCATTACGGGAAAGTTCACGCCTGGGTGTGTGGCAGCATCGGTCATTAAAAATAACTTATCCAGAAAAATGACACTAGAAGTTTAGTGAGGACAGAGGTGTGGAGGGCCCATCATGGAGGGTGGACACACTATTCGGTGCTGTGGTCGGTTTGCACAAGGGTCCGTGTATGTCGGGCCATGTTATCGACGAGACCCGAATTTTTGGCGAAAACTCCGCACACCTATCTGAAACCAATCAACGTGTTAGACATTGATTAACAACAAGAAAAGTTGAAATCGAAAAACAATAAGAAATAGAATATACTAAATAAATAAGTATGTATACAAGCACAGAATCGTCGGTAGAATAAAGCAAGGACATTTTATTATACTTCCAGGAACGACTGGCATGATGTGTCTGATACTATTGGTAATGATGGTAGCGGTAGAAGCCTTGAAGAACAGCCAAAATACGATTATCAGAAAAACGAATGCAGTGACAATGATGAGATCAAAATGCTTAGTCACTTTCGTGATAGATTTGAACACATACGAGTTACTGTTAGATGAATTGGGGGGTGAACTGATTAAGCTGAGTGCGGCCTGAATGAAGGTAGCATGAAAGTATATCAGAGGACAGTACCTCAAATTACTGTAATCCCTAAAGCTAGAAACTTTCATAATGGAATCCCAGTGGATGGATATGAAAAATTAATTGAAGGGAATTGAACTGTTACGGATAAGAGGAAAAAGAGCAGTAGTCCCCATTGTTGGGAAGGTGTTAAGCGTTTTGTGTGGAACAGTGTCCGAAACAGATGTTAAAATGACAAGGAGAAGGCTAGGACTGGAGAATGATCAGAAAATTTTAACAGAAGCGGCACAGAAGAGTGAATCGATACTGAATATGACAAGATTAGAATTTGGCGAAAAAAACGGCTGGCATAATTTAGTTAATAAGTATTATGCAAGAATTAAGTAAGACAAGATGTGACCAATATTTTCAGAAACATGGCAACTTCGTTCAGCAGTATTTTCAATTAATAAAAATTGTAAATAAGGTACGTCAGACCAGCCAGTCACTGATGATTTCGTTAGAGCAAGTGAGGACTCACCAAGACATGTTATCATTGAGACATTTGTCTCCGAGTGTAGTGACCCCAGATCACATGAAGGAGTTGCTATTAAAAATACAAACCTAGTTACCTCACCATTTCATGTTGTCAATAGACCCCAACCAAGAGTAATACTAAAAAGGCATTAGGTTTTGTTACTTTGCTACAAGATAACAAACTCTTGGTTTAAATGTCATTTCTCTTGTTAGAGAGGGAAAGTATTTTTGAGATATATCAGGTGATAAACTTTCCCATCTCCTACCGCAGGGTAGATAGAACAGGGACTAGGGACACTTGAAAAATATCAAATTAAGACAGAATATATAGCCTTAAATTCAGCGAGAACAAGATTTATGTTGATGACGACAGGAGAAGTGGGGAAATATAAAGCCGATGCTTTAGGGACGTGTAACTCATTAACTCCCATTTAGGCGACGGGGAATCAAAGGTTGTGTGTGATTGAATTGTTTAAAACGATAAAGAGGGAACTGAGGAAAAATTATCAAGTGGGGATATTGACAAATACAGTATTACTACAAGCTATCAGTATATTTGATGGAGTTTGGGTAGTGGCCACCCAGACTCAGATTGATCTCTCAAGAGTATGTGAGGGGAGACCCACGTGACAATAAAGATAAATGATTTTAATAGAGTTACCCCTGGGATGTTTGGCATTTGGGGTATCTGTCTTCCTTTCCCCATATTATCAGGCCGAAGAGAAATATGAGGAAAAAGATTCAGTGGTAAAGTTAATCGAAATGAGTCTGTATAATTCAACAGAATTATGGGAACCAATACTAGAGAAATTTCCTGAAGTTGCATTAAAAGGGATGTCAAAGTTATTGAAACATAGAGAGCAGGTAGAGAGAATTAGTATGGACCAATTGAAAGACAAATTGAGTGCCAGGGAGAAGAGAGAACAGTTTGGAGAGATAATTCAGAGACGATAAAGAACTGGTCTGCGATGTTAAGTTACTTTGCAGTTTTTTTCTGCCATATTGACAATAATATGGAGGTTGAAAAAGTATAGGAGAAAATCAATTAATCCCCAGGTATTGGCAAGTATGCATGGAATGGAGAGAGGGATACCAATTAGTGTTCTTTACTAAAGCAGATCGACTTCGTAGGAGGAAGAGACCGAGTTGAGCTCATTAGAGGAACTAGAAGCAGAATCGACATCTGACAAGGGGAAATAAAAAAAATAATTGGGAAGAGAGGGAAATCTACCAAGAGGAAGAAATCATAAAAGAAGTCAAATGATTAAATTGTAAGGGGTGATGCGAAACCCCAATATGAATGTACATGCTCATGAACCTGAAAAAAGTCTTTTAAATTCAAATTCATGAAAAAATGTTGCATAAAAAACTTTTTTTTCTTTTGTTAAACTTTTTTTTTTATTATTCACCATAGGGAAGGTGAGTTCGATGTCATATACAAATAAATGACAGAAAGGGGAAAGGTAGGGATGTGACACTATGTGACATTGATAGAATTAAAAGGGTTAATGTAAAAATGTGAACTGAAATCTGCAACGTATTCCGGGTTATTCACTAAACGTTGGAATTAAAAAAACAGAATTGGGAAATAATATTTGTTTTATGTCCGTCAACAAAAATGCAAGTTACGTTTGGCAGGAGAGGCCAAAGAGCCATCTGAAATATAATTATGGAAATATCAGCAATTCGAGAGACCAGAATAAGCTGTCACTCTAAAAGGAAAATGAAATGAGAAATAACCCGTAAGGGTTGTCTGCATGATAATCTGAAAGCTGTGGAAGCCCGGTGGCTGGTTGGGGTGCACTAGAACAAACCAGATCAAAGGTTGCGAAGTAATATGTGTTATGGAAAATCAGTAATTAAAATAATACCGCCCATTCGCCTACTCGGTTTAAAATTAGAATTGTCAAAAAGATAGTCAAAACCTCCCCTACCACTGGGAATGGTCTCAGATGGAATACCGAGAGAGGGGGAGAAAAAATTACTTCCGCCCATTTGGAAGTAACGAAGCAAGGCATAAATAAGAGTAAGTATGAGATATAAACGCGGAGCGATGCCTGTAACTAATTCGGAAAGTTTGGGAATTACCGAAAACCCCAAGCCAGTCGAACCCACGTCTGTCTTGGAGCGGACTTAATATAAGCCAATTGGCAACTCAACTCCGGGTGACCTGCTGCCGGGGGAATTCCCGACTTTGAACCCCGTTCCAAGATTTATAAGAGTAAAGTGTCACTATAGAAATTTAACAGGGAAGGGTTGATTTTTTTTTTACCAAGAACTATACAAACCAATTTAAAACTAACCCGAGGTATCTTCCGTTTTTATTTCGCCTGCAGAAGTTTTTTTTATTTCCTTCATAATATAGCTTCGTCGTGGCTCAAACTAGAGCTCCGAATTACTGACGACATTCGAATTTCAATGCTCTGAGATGAACTAACACAACGTGGACGGAGATGGTGTGGATTGAAACGGCCAGTGACCAACAACGTGTTGACAAACGACGGTTGACCCAGGATTGACCGGTGGGTGCCAGTTATAGGTCCATCTGTTGACGCACGAAAAACAAGATTTTTAACCAAAATTTCGAACGTGCTAGAAAGGATTAAAACATGTAACAAAGTAATAAAAAATTAATTTGGTCTTTCATCTTAATAACATAAATATTTTGACAATGAAACTTAGTTTTTATCAAGTTTGAGGCCTTTTTTCCTCATGGCATGTCCTTTTTTAAAAATATTTGGAGGTAGATCCTTTTAATATATAAATTATTGTTGGTTACAGACCAACAACACAAAGCACGATGCAAGAAAATGATAATTCTTACAGTCCACTGGATAACGGAAAGACTCAATGCATCATGGGAGATCTGAAAGTTAGAAAGGCAACGAAATGGTGAAATCGTTAGCGAATTTGGTCTATGTAACCGTAACGAACGCGGTGAAAGATGGGTCCAATGGTACAACACAAACAGCATACATGATGGAATAGGCAAATTGTATAAAGTTCGCAAAAATGAAAATAACAATGACATTTCATTTTAACAGATACATTTACCAAAATTACACAAAAGTATCTTGAAATACTAAAGAATAATGTGACACTATTTAGGTCGCTAGAAGGAAAGAAGAAAAAAAGGCGAGAATTAAATTTAGGTGATAAGAAGCCACCACGAAAAGGACACTAAGCGATGTTATTCTTTTTTAACAAAGAAAAATGCTAAAGGCTTTATTCTCATTAGCGAGGAAGGTAAGGTCGCGGATGTGTCGGATTTGATTTTATTCATGACGGCGCACCGAATGGTGAAAATTTCAGGTCGTTCAGGTGACCTATAGGGCCGAATTCTAAATAGATAAAAATTAATTGGGTCGCAGAAAAATGTCCGATTGGATCAACCACAGAATTACAAAAACAAAAGACTGAGCCATTGGCTATCTACGAATATCTTTGAAAAAGGCATCTGTTTTGTGTCAGGAGCTGGCTATGATAAGAAAATTATTTTATCAGGAATAATTAACGCCAGAATGCGATCTCATCAGATGACCATCCACTTGATGCTGGCGAAAAGTCTCGATTGATAAAGTCCAGGTGATTCGGTTAAGATAAGAGTCTAAGGTTTGTTGTCGGGCAGAAGAAAGGGAAGAAAGGAAAAAGAAAAAAAAGAAGATAATTTTTTTTTCTTTGAGCAAGATTTTTTAAAACGAGGCTAGTCTGGCCACACCTACGCCGCTGAGGGCCCATTGGCTGGATGGTGGCATGAGCGCTAGGCGGAGGTAATCATGTGAAGAAGGAGGGGAGGCCTGTTGCGCCCCCCTGAAGGGATAGGTGTGAGATGCCACTGTGAGAGAGAGGGGAAACCCGTTGATACCCTCTGAGGGCATGGTGAGATACCAATATGAGAACAGGTGGGAAGACGAAAGACTTCCAAAAATGGAAAATAATAAAATTTTCCTGACCGAAAACAAAGAAGTGGATTGTGGGTTTAGAATTATCAAGGAACCTGAAACCCCGACAAGCCCACCCCAGTTTTGGTCGGCGTCCATATAAGAAGAGTCGCAACGAGTGAAAACCAGTTCAGTTCGAGTTCGAGTGAAGTTCGCAGTTGGGGTTGGAGACACAGGCAAGCAGTTGCAGTGAGCGGAGAGCTCTGAAGACCCGCCTCGCAGAAGCTGACTAAGATTCACGCAATTCCGAACTCAACTTCTAGCCAAGAACAACTTATTTTTTGAAGAACGACTTAGACTCACATCACCAAACAAGTTTCACGAATATCGCCTGAAGATACACCAAGAACCAGTTTCTTAAAGAACAAACAACTTATGATGTTAAGACTCGCCTAACAAACACAAACACAAAGTGTCACGAATCCATATAGCGGGTTGGGAAGAAGACGCAGTCCTGAATTCAGCAACCAGATATAAAATATTGTTATCCTTTTTTTTAACACATTTGAACTTTTCTAGTTATTATTTTCTTTTCTTTTACATATACTTGTGCGGTGTTGCCCTTGATCGAACTCGGCTTGCATTACGGCCCGGCGACTGATTGATTTCGTCTGCCTAAGATCAAATCACAACGTGGGTAGGTTAGACTAGAAATCAAAACAGTTCGGTAACCAGACGTTGGAGGCGAGCTGGGAACGACAAGGCTGATACCGAATCTAACCAGATTCCCATCCGAATCACAAAAAGGTTAGAACGTCACATTTGGTGCCGCGACCAATACCAAGCCAGTTGGTCATCACAGGACAGGATAGCACGACGGACGCAGCCAGGCAGACGTCACATTTGGCGCAGCGACACCGGTGGGACGTCACAATAAAGAGACGACTTCAGAATCTCCTGCCACTCTTCTGCACGGTCTCCTTGTTTAAGATGATGAATGCTGCAATAATCTTTGCCTTCAGTTCATCTTTGGTGTTACAAGGAATTTTGTTGGTCTCTTGTTCGAATGCGCGCCACACGATAATCAAGGAGTTTGCAATCTGGGGAGTTAGGTGACCAGATGTAAGAGGTGATGTGGTCGCAGAAATTGTCTGACAGCCAAGATTGGGTACACCCGCTAATGCGGCATGGTGCTTAGCAGACATAGGGTCTTCCAGTAGCCATTCTCTTGACCCAGAGCAGCACTAACTCCTCAAGAGATTTGATGCAGGCCTCCGTGTTGAGTCTGAAGCCCTGAGCGAAAACGAGTGGAGTTCTTTTCTTATCAGAACGATCAGAGTTTGTTTTACGAGCTGCCCTACCTTCGTAATCGCCATTAGACTCATCCAATTCTTTCCGAATTCTCCGCACTGTCCTCATATTGACACCCAAACACTCTGAAATCTTCGTATTGGAGCTTCCAGTGCGAATGCCAATCAGTACCGCATGCCGTTTCCAAATTTCTGGCAGAGTGAATTGCGCCATGGGGCTTTTTTTCATACAGACGGTGTCTAACTGGCTCTACTATATTATGCCATTGATAAAATAAAAAAAAGAAACAATGCGCATGCACGAAATTAAAAATATAAAATGGCGACAATTTACCCGTCGCCCCCTGTAGTAAACAACACACGGTTTCAAAAACACCCTAAATGCTTATGAATATGGAGAACCCCGAAAGTAGACACGAAGAACCAGGTTGATTACCCAACAAGGAACAGAGCTTCAGAAATGCACTTTTTATATAGTAAAACATCCAAATACAGACTGCTGGAGCGCCCACGCCAGAAAAGAATTATGGAAATTAAGCAAGACAAAACCAACTCCTAAACTACAATACAACAGATTCCTGAATGACCCGAATTGCAAAGAGATTTATGCTGATAGGGTTAAAAGCAAATATAATAATATAAATTTGAATTAAACTGAGGATTCTATTGACAACAGTGAACAAGATCAACCCAAGGAAAACGAGACAAAATTTAAAAGTGTAGATGAGAGTAAATAGGAAATAACAAAGGAAAATGGTATAGAAAATTTAGGTTTCCTTAACTGGCTTCATACATTTTTGAAACAAAATATATAAAATAAAAACGGTGAAACATACATCCTTTAGATGAGAAAAGGCATGAATAAGAAATAAAACTTTGAAAAACCATATAATTTCTTTAGCAAATATGGATCTTCATCAACATGTCAAAAGCACGGTTTGATTCGGTTGGTTTTGTTGAGTGGCATATCAAATTCTATGGCTCATCTAATGCTGAAATCTGGATATTTTGAACGTAATTGTATGCCTTCGATTTTAGTCATTTTGTTTGTAATGTTATACTTTCAGGGGAAGATCTTTTATGAACAGAATCTATTCTATGTTTTATCTATGTTGGTATAAACCTATTTAAGGCAGGACATTATATTGACGATTTCAGTATTTTCAAATAGTTTTCTCGTGTTGCTTTCCTTTTAGTATTTATGTCTTATAGGTGCTAAGTACGTACATTCAGTTCAAATGTGTTTCGCCGTGAGTGATGTTTGGAATGATGTACATGTTGGTTGATCTTTATTCTTCAGTATGAATAGGTGAGATATGGGTGGTCAATGTGCATCCGAGTCAATATTACTTCAGCTTTTCTTCTATTTCTAGATCTCTTCTCCTCATTATCCCATGACCGTTAGATTGTAGGAAGCTTGTTATTTTCGTAGTCACTCCAACTCTTCTGCCAATTCTGCTTACTGAAATTGTTTATATCACTTTTCATGACAGTATAAGAGATTCTAAATCTACTGTCAAGGCTCTCGCTTCTTCTGGTAGACTTTGCTGCTAAGTCCGCCTGGGTATTCCGTTTAATTCCGATGTGACTTCAGATCCAGTCTGCCACCGCTTCTTTACTCTTGCATAGGGAATCCAGTCTGCATAGCAATTTCACTGGTAATGGGTTGTCATGTTTTATTTTTTTGGTTTTGTTTTTGTTTTGTTTTTTTATTGCTGCTGCAACTGATAGTTTGTTAGAAAATATTACATATTTTTTTTATTTTTGTTTCTAGAAATGAAATCGAGTGCAGTGTCTATTGCACAAATCTCTACATTGAAAATTGAAGTTTCTTTTTTATTTTTATACTCTAGTGTCTATCGTGTTTCATTTTTGGATTTAGAGTCATCTGTGAAGATGTATAAGTGTATGGTATAATTGATTTTGATATTTCGAATTTTATTATTTAAATAGCACTCTCTCTTAAAGTGGGGGAGTTAACACTTACCTGTTTATTACATTAGTCTGTGTTCTCAACCCTGTACCATATTACTCTAGAATAAACTACTTATTTTCTATATGTATGCCAGCTTTTCCTATTCACAATAACATTTTCCTAACGCAGGTTCATCACTTTCATCCAGAGTCAAAGAGACACTCCATGCATTGGAAACGACCCTCCTCACCTGCTCCCAAGAGACCAATGTCGTTTCATCTACGTGGAAGATGATGTCCTCAGTTTTTTGGGATGCAAAAGGCATTGTGTTTATTATCTTCGAAAGGGCCACACCATTAATGGAGGGTACTATGACAATTTGTGGAAGCATTTACAAAAGGTTATCAAGACCAAACGCTCAGGAAGACTGACAAAAGGAGTTGTGTTTTATTAAGACAATACTTCAGCACTCAAGTCCTTGGTTTCATTGGTTTCGGTGCGTGACTGTGGCGTTGAACTGATTGATCAACCTCCTTATTCTCTTGATTTGGCCCTCTTCTGAATATCATCTGTTCTCCAATATGAAAAAAAAAAAAACACTTGCGCGAGAACCAGTATCGCAGTAGTGATAACGTCATATCTGCTTTTTTGGACCAAAAGGATGAAAGCCCTCTTCACCAACGGAATCCAAGCACTGCAACGCCGACGGAAGAGGTGTGTGGAGCGCAAGTGGGACTATGTTGAAAAAGACGCCTCATTTGGTCACCTTCTATGAAAGCATCTTGGTCTGTTTATGTTCTTTTCACCTTATATATACCCCCCCCCACTGACAAACGTGCACACACACACACGCACAAATATATATATACATACTCGACTCTCCCGTCGATATTCGACGTACGAGGGTCAAGCAGATCGGTTCCTAGGAAACCGACAGCCCGACAACAGCATATGAGATTTGATTATATTGGTGAAGGTTTCGTGCAGGACCATCCACACTTTTGGAAGGGCTGAATACAAAGACCTCGTGCAATACGTGCCACAGCGCCCCCAAACGACCAAACCGCAGTTGTCCTTCTCCTAGACCAGTAGCCATCCAAGGCTGCTCCCTATTCAACTGATCTTCTTTCGTGTGACTTTCCTTTCTCCAAGCTCAAAGAGTCATCAAGGGTACCCATTTTGAAGGCGTGGAACCCCTCAAGAGGCCTATAACGACGGAGCTTAGGGGCTTCCAAGAAGAATCCTTCTAGCAGTGCATAGAAACGTGGGAGAGAAGGATGGAAAAGTACATTAGACTCGAGAAGGATTACTTTCTTTGAAGAAGAAAAATATGTAGTTTGTTGTTTGAAATTGAAATAAATTGTTTGTAACACAAGTCCGGTTACTTTCAGACAAACCTCGTATATTGGATTCTACTGTTGATTTCGGCGTATGAGGGCCCAGCAGCTCAGTTTTTACAACAGAACTGACAGACAACCCGCATATATGATTTAACTAAAGTGGTGAAGGCTTATGCAGAAGCAACTTTTCAAAAGAACCAAATATAGAGAACTGGTACATATAATGTGCCAAGAGGTCCCAAAAACCCACCTCAGATTTTGAACTTAGCTATATCCTTCACTTAAACTAGTTGCCAAAAAAGGCTAAAAAGCCTAGTCTGTCCTGCTATTTATTTATAGCTGGGAGGGAGAAGAAGCGATGAGTTCATACCTTTCCCAAGACTATTTTCACGCAAGTGAATGTAACGAATTCGTTTCCTTATATATATATATATATATATATATATATATATATATATATATATATATATATATATATATATATATGTGTGTGTGTGTGTGAGTGTGTGTGTTCGCACACACACACACAGACATTACCACATACCCATATTAGTTGTCTGCGAATGAGCTTTCTGTTTTAAAATTTATGTTAGACGCCTTTTTAACTCATTTTTCAAGAGGAGGTAAGGTACATTCAGCGAACTTCTCATACAGATACCTCAAATTAATCTGTTCACTGTGTCATTTCACTGTGTATGATGGGTTATGATTTTGTTCTAAATATAAATTAACATGACGTCGGCTTATTAAATTCTTCTATCAGGGGAAAGAACTGTGGTCATCAAGTTACTTCCCTTACATTTGTCTTTTTTTTTTAGCCTACTGTTCTTGCAGATTCTTACGCTGACAAACTAAGACTCGCTTCTACTTACACATTTCTTTAAATATAATAGTATAGTTGCTATATTACAGAAAACAATATTCTATGGTAAAAATTGTCTCCTTAAAATCCCCATTATTCTCAAATCCGAGTAAATTATTTATAATACATTATTCATCTCAATTCTGTCAGTAATGTTTCCATTAGGTATTTCCAATATTTTCATGGTGGAAAACTGGATACCTGAGTAAATGATGCTATGAAAGTTGTATAAAATTTAATTTTGTGGTAATTTTTCTACTAATCAAAAGCTGAAAGAATGGGAAAAGATCTTATATAATTAATTCTAGATTTTAAGTAAAATCGTAAATATTTGAGTTTGAAAATGTTGTTTACTAAAGTTTTAAGTGCAAGTGACACTGTAATTACAAAAAATATCATTGCCTTTTTTTGGCCATAAAAACAATTTAAATTTCCTCTAAAATTTATAGATTATTGAATTATAATAAAACATTTTGTATTTACGTTGTGTTGTAGAGGTTGTGTTAATTAAATTATGAATAAAAAATTGTTGAGTAAATTAGGCTGCGTGATGAAATTAAAAATTTCCTCTCACATTAAATTTTAGTATTCAACAAACACAGAAGAAGGACAACATGAGAAGCGACAGATTTGGCACAAAAATGAATAAAATATTTAAACAAGAGACACAAAAACAACTGAAGTAAAGAGGTGGTTTTAAAAAGTTCAAACGTCCTTTTATGTTTAGATGAAAAAGTTATCAAAGTTCTGCTTTGATAGATTATAATTTGTTGAATGGTCTGTACAATAATGAGAAAGTGTGTTTTGGTATTATAGTAATTTAAGAAAAAAATAAACAGTTCAAATTTGTATTTGAAATAGAGAAATATTGTTCACGACTTACTTTAAGGTTTACGGAATTGTCGCTCTTTGATTTGTTTTCACTTGTTCGACGAGAATATTCTAGTTGGGGTAAGTGGTTTTTAACAAGCTGTGTTTATGTTAATTGCAATAATTAACGTTGAGCTTGAAAGCGTATGAAAAAAAGTTGAATGTGGAAAACTTGATTGTTGGCCATAAAATATTGCTGTGTGAATGAGTGTTCTCTTTGGCTGGAATCATGTTAAGGAACTTTAACGTAAAGCCTGGAACTGTGTGACGAGTTCAAAGGATTCCGATCGGCGCACTGTCGAAGATGAAAGATGTTTCATATTTTCACAGAAGCTTGATAGATTTTGGCGGAATTATCTTTTTGGCCAGGTCAAGAACTAAGTCGATGTTATTAAATATTAAGTGACCAATTAGAAGTTGAGATTTTCTGAAAATCTACATTAAGCTGAATAAGCTCTGTGATCCACATCTTGTAAGCAAATTGATATTGATATTCGGGCATGATTTAAATAATAAGTGACCAATCAGAAGTTGAGGTTTTCTGAACATATTTGTTAAGCTGAATAAGCTCTGTGATCCACTTTTTGTACAAAATTGATGTTGATAAAAAAGGTGGTAGCGGGATGCTAAAATGTAAAAGAGAATATGTTTTTTAAAGCAGTTTCCCTTCAAAGTTTAAAAAAAAAAAAAAAAAAAAAAATTTCGCGCTATTGCACTTCCACTTTTTTAATTTGGGAATTTTCAATTGTGTGCCGAGAAAGGTTACATTGAGATTGACTCATTTAAAGATAATTCCTTGAAAAATCTGTCTCAAGGCCACCTGGCACGGTGGATAAATGCGTTAGTTAGATCCAGTGACAGGACCCAAAGAGCGTGAGTTCAATACCTGGTTAAGGCGGTGGAGAACTTGGAGAGGGAAATTAACAGGTGTTATCTGATAATTGACATCCATTACACATGGTACGTAGAACTAGAACAGTCTACACCAGTGAGCAAAATAAAGGGTTCAGTTCGACATTCCAACCACATGAAGAATGCCGGAGCGTACAACGGCTGAAACGTTGTGATAAATATGGCGACAAAGATGAGGAAAATTGTCAGAATAATGTAAATTGTGTCCTTGAAAAATAAATAGAGAAAAAAAGGAAAAAGCAGCACACAAAAGAAAAGCCGATACCTTAGTCTTAAATTTCTGAAAAATAAAATATGGCCATTTTTTATTTTCTTTTTTTAATTTACATTCTACATCAACAATTTTCTTTTGATTTGTTTATAGAGATTTTCTGTCATACCGATTTAACTGTGCGATGTTTTTAAAAGTTTTTTGTTTTTCTTTCAAAACATATTAGGCAGGTGTTGATGGCATAGTATTATTATTAACTACGGGTGTCCAAACTCATGATCATTTCTACTTTTCAGCTGAAATATTTTACACTTGTCTTTTATATAAAACTCTTTTTTATTGATTCAATATTAATTTTTGTATAAACGATAAGATTTTCTTATTTTCCAAAATAAAGTAGTTTGCTTCCTAAAGTTTTCAAAGATAATTTCATTCCTTTAAATATCATAATTCATAATAATTATTTTTACCATTTTTACGTCTGTGCTGTAAAACCTATTTTCAGTAGAGATGCGTCGGCGATTACTCTTTATGGTAATCTAAACATTTGCAACTTAAACATTATTTCTGAGTAAAATTTATTCCTGAAAATATTGGTGGTTATTACAAAACAAATAGTATCTTCTTAAAAAAACAAAAACAAACTATTCATTATAAAAGTAAATAATTATTGAATATGTACTTAAATTTTCATTTAAATTGGATTCTTACCTGATTTTTGGTAATTTAAAAAAACAAATCGCTGCGCTTCCCCCACAATTTTCCTTCGAGGGTTTGTGGCACTCGGGTAAGGAAACTTTGAAATCGGAGGTGGTTCCGGATCAGTATTTCGTGGAGTGGGGCGAGATCCTTCCGCCGGCCCTGAGTCGAACAAAATTCATCTGCCGACCCACTGGTGAGATGTATCAATGTCTTTTGCCATTTGTAACAAAAACCGGGGTCCTTCTTAGACACTAATAGATACTAAAAATCAAAGTGAGTGATTAGATGAAGCCAAAATTTCGATACAAAAAAGGATCGAAAATTTACAGTTGGTTTAAGTTCTATGAAGAATTAACAGTTGAAGGCCAGCGAAAAAAGATCCGCGTAAATGTACGTTTTATTTGCAGTAAAGAAAATGGTATGTAAGAAGTTGTTACAGCTGGAAATGATTAAGGGTGATAGAAAAGATGTCAAGTCAGTCAGGATCAATAAAAAGTTTTAATCACTAATGCCGCCAAAAATATATGTTGCCCTCATCATTAGAGTGAATGCTATTACTCTAATAATTTCTAATGAATTTCTATCTCTGTTTTTAGTATTATTCACTTTGTCATTATATATATATATATATATATATATATATATATATGAAATCATTAGAGTGAATGCAAGTTTGGATGGATTTGTTTAATAAATCCTAGCCTGTGATATCACAGGTTACATAAACAGGTTGTATTTAAATAATTTCCAATGAATTTCTTTCTCCGTTTTTAATATTATTCATTTTGCGATAAAAATATTTCTTTAATATGTTCTCTATAAATGTACTAATAAAAATAGTAGTTAACTTATATTAAGTCCCTAAACTATTTACTTAAAAAATTAAATATTTAAATTGATAACAATCATCATTTTTTTTTTTAAACATCTAAATTTCTATGAAGCATTGAAATCTATCTTTTACATAAATTTGTTATAACACAATTACAGCCTCTTTCGTTTTACTTCCCTCTCTCCTTGTCGTAACACTCAATTGTATATATCTGTATTACTGTCTTCTGTTTCCTCTCTCTTTTCCATTTTTCCTTTCCTTTTTCCCTACTCCCGACCCATTTCTATATATCATTTCCGTTAAGTTAACCATCTAAATAGGTCAAGGTCCGGTCACTCCTCCTACTCCAATATAACGCACGCTTAAGAGAGATATGAAATTAACCCCTCCCTATACTCTACCTGTCTCTTTAACTACAACCCTCAACCCCCACCTGTTAAATTACAAATATTACACTACCCATCAATTTTTAATCTCAATTTTCCATCATAATAGAATTATTTTCATTTTTTCGTTTTCATTCAAAATACTCAAATTTTAGGAATACGTTTTGAAAGCGTCGCCCATTTGACGACAACGTGACCATGCTTAAACGGAAAGCTGATCATTTAAAATTTTCAGTTATCTGTTTTGGATAAGTCTTGTTTTTATGTCCATCGTCTTTGTCATGTTGAACTGATTATGTTAATTGTATTTTAATGAATATTGTCCTGAAGAAGGTTTATTAAACCGAAACGTCAGACGTTGACATTTCATTCATATTAAAACAACATAATTGCATTTAAGGATTTTTGTTTGTTTTTTCCAAATATTTTTCTCCATATATATATATATATATATATATATATATATATATATATATATGTGTGTGTGTGTGTGTGTGTGTTCATTAAAAGTGAATGCAAATTTGAATGGATTTGTTTAATAAATCCTAACGTCTGTAATATTTCACATCAATTTACTGTGTTGGTAACAAAAATAATGTTGCCAATAATATTATGTATAATACTAGTGATAATACTCTGATTACTACTATTGATAAATAATATTTATCGATACTTCAAATATTTAGTAATATTTCACTAATAATCACTGACGAAACTGTTAAAAAATCGAATAAATTCTTGGAAATTATTTTCGGCTCGGCATTAAAATGTTTTCAGAAATGGTCTCCATTAATAAAGAGGAAATTAGAACCTGACAATGTTTATCACCCCTTGTAGTCATCATTTTGGCATTCATAAAATCATGTGGACTCAATCCTTATAATCTTTAGTTCCCACACGAAAAATACTGGGTAGATGTTTAGTTCAATTTTTACGAAACCTTTTTTTAAGTTGGTTGCTTGAGTTCTTAAACCAACAATCACAACATATCAGAAAATAAAAAATATGATTACTTCAAGTGATGCGTAACAGAAAAATAAACACACGATACGAGTATGTAATGTTTATGCCTACCAATTGGTTAGTGCATACATTTAATAATAACTACACCGTGTGCATACACAAACACATACATATACCCTCACTACACACACGCACACACACACACACATATATAGATATTCAGCATGTGTTTGCGGCTTTCGGTACAAAAATAGAATCGATAAACAGGGTTTAAATTCTTTTGCATTCACTTGCCAATGATGACTTTTGGCAAGGCATGAATCCAAATCTTCCCTGATTAGCTCTGGGTAAATGTAGTGTAGAGTGGCTTCACTTTTGGCTTGGAATTCGTCCAAGGGGACATCATGGAATATAAAGAATGTATCGGAAATTTATTCTTCTATTTTCTTAAAGACAATTTTGTAATTTGAAAATAATAAATAGAAGTTGTAGAGAGCCATGATCATTTACATTCTAGAAGTAGCATAACTAAACAAGAAACACCAGGAAAAGTTAAAATTGTGGAATCCAAGGGAAGTCACTTTGTGTTAACTACAAACATTACCGCCCTTTATTTTCGAGTTATCTCCCGTGACTTTGAGTTACCTCCCTTTGAAGTTTTTTTTTTTTGCATGTCTATGACATTTTAAAATTTTCACCAATAACCTCGCCTATTAAAAGTACAAAGAAAACTAACAGGAAACAAAATAAATAAAAAGTAATATATTAGGAATCTGGGGTCAGCGTTTACTAATGAGAAACTACATTCCGTTTCTATGGTAACATGTGTCATGTGAACTTACTGGCATCGAGTAATTAATCCTGTTACCATAGAAACTGAATATTTAGTTTCTCAAATAGGGAATTTAGTGTTGTGATCAATAAATATATAAAATTTCTCTGTCGGAACTCCAATTTTTAACTCAAGCTTTCATATCCAAAGCTCATATGACAAAAATAGACCTTAATTTAATTCGGCAACGCGACTCCATTTCCGGAATTTCGTCCAAAATACCTGGGCCATAAACGATTTTTTCCGAACAATCAGAAAACGCCCACGTGATTTTTCACTGCAACCGCTCTGAGCCACTTACTGACTATAAAGGCAACTCTGGTTTAACCTACGGAGTTAATATCAACGACCCCACTACGATGCGGAGGACTACACGAGTGTCCAGGATATCAGTGACACCAAGGTACTTCTATGACCAGTGATGCAGCGTCAAAATCAGCAGAGATTAACTCTCGACTACTACAATGCGATAATACGTGAAATATTTCTCCGATGTCTCTATTTCCCTCGACTACATATACGTGTTGACGTCCTCACGTGTTTATTTCGACTACTAACTTGTATTATGCATGCAATCCTCCCTATTAGCTTCTCTATTCCGTCGGTGGGCGGCACTACCGCCAGCGCAAAGTCAACTCGTATAGAAAACGGTTCGAGTACACTTCCAATTATGTCTACTTTGCAGGGGAGGTCATTCTGAACTGGGTGCCTTACATACAAAGACTACATTGCAAAGACTAAAGCTAAGGTCGGTTCAAGAATCAAGAATTCCTAAAGAAGCTGGCAAACACGAAATGGAATGTTCATGCTGCTACAATCCGCACTACAGAATTTGCTACCAAATTTTATTAACGCGATAAAGACGGATAAAAACTTGTTAAAACTACAAGAAAAATATTAATAACAAAAAAAAGGGGGGATAACAAAAGTGAAAGATGTTCTTAGTGTCGTAAAACAGCGATCTCTTGGGAAGGTTCCACTTTGTTTATACATACATGTATATGTGTGCGTTTGTATTTGAGAGAAATTGACTGGTAGATGGGATTTAAGTACAAGGGTTTACTGTGAAGTTGCTAGCTCAACTGAATTCTCAAAATCAGTATTCTAATGAAACATTATTTTTGGAACTGTAACAAGGCCGAGGATTTTAGAGACCCACCCCTATATATATATATATACATATATATATATATATATATATATATATATATATATAATGCAATTGCATCGAGAAAGACAGACAGACTAGTATTCTTAATTTTTTAACACCTGATAAAATATGGTAATTATTCCAGGAATTTTTCGAACTAATTTTCTTCTTTGTTATTCCTGTTTATTACTCTAAAGATCGAAACCTTCACTAATGAGACATGCACGATGATTTTAACCATGAAAAAATCTCATTTTCTTGAGATTTACTAAACATACTACGGTGCAATATGGTGTTGTAATGGTTAACAAGCTGGAGTTGTAGAGAGTTCAATCTTTAGATGTTGCCATACTTGTGGTAAAACTAAACACAAAGTCAAAGTGATATATCCCAATATTTGAAATAGTTTAAGTTTTCCCACCTAAAAATCAGTATTCAACGTCCTGGCTTTTATCTAGGTTGGAACACTGGAATACATATCTAACTTAGCCACATGTGGACTACTTTGGGTTTTTTTTTTCATTATAAATATATTTTTAAAATTCTGACCTTTATCATCCACGTAAGTTTTACTTTTAGAATCCTGCATATATTTTGTCTATTTAATTGACATTCAGGTTTCGATTAGGTTTCTCTGTGCGCGTGTTTGTGGGGGGTCTCTTTTATTTGCAAAGTTTCGCATTAATCATTCCACTCCGCCAAACAAGAGCAAGGCAATAGAGCCACTAAGACGCAACGGTTTACCTACAATAAAGGAAACTACGAAAACATTACTGAAGAGAAATGGCAATAAAAAAGAAAAGAATTCAAGAAGACAGATGACGACGACTGACGCTGGATTTAACCTTTTGAAGATTGTGGTTGACAGGAAAGCCAGAATCCAGAAGAGAGTAATACAAACGAGAGAAGAAAAGATTTGAATAGAATACTCGGTTACATTTAGCAATTTCAACAGTAAAATGATGAGACGTAACTACCAATCTAGAAATCCGCGTTAATTTACGAAGTCCAAGTACCAAAGCATAAAGTTCATCTGAACGAATACCATAAAAGATTTATAGAAATGGCACAGGGAAGGTACGTGGTGCCATTTGGAAATTGATTGAAGCCCATATGTCAGGACAGGACTGATAATAGTGCAGATTTTTCTTTGGATTCTGTCAAGAATCTTAAGATACATACCTGAAAAAGCAGACCCGATGTGGCGACCGCACTGATGAATGGTAGACTTATAAATGTGCAAGAGAGATTTTGGTGAGAAATATTATCTAAACAGCGGACCAACTTTCTCCGCAGCAGACTCAGCAATTTGTATTTGTAAAAAAGTTACTTCATTGTAAATAATTATTCTAAGAAACAACAATTAAATAGCATTTTATCAAAATTCCTGCGACACAAAAAGAGAAAATTGTGCAGATGGGGTTAGTTCGGTCTTCATTGGTTTGGTTGATTTTGTTTAGCGGCATATCAAACTTTATTGATCATTTAATGCCGAAATCTAAATGTTTTGGGCACAATTTTATGGTTTCAACTAAAAATGTCTTAATTGTAATTGTATGCCATCTACTACAGATATTTTGTGCGTAATTTTATACTTTCAGGGGAAACGTATATTTTATAGATATCTATTTTGGACAGTACTTATTGTAGATGCTATTTGTGTTGGTATAAACCTATTTCTTTAAGGCAGGACATTATATTGACGATTTCAGTATTTTGAAATAGTTTTCTCGTGTTGCTTTCCTTTTAGTATTTATGTCTTCCAGGTGCTAAGTACGTACATTCAGTTCAAATGTTTTCACCGTGAGTGATGTTTGGAATGATGTACATGTTGGTTGATCTTTATTCTTCAGTATGAATAGGTGAGATATGGGTGGTCAATGTGCATCCGAGTCAATATTACTTCAGCTTTTCTTCTATTTCTAGATCTCTTCTCCTCATTATCCCATGACCGTTACATTGTAGGAAGCTTGTTATTTTCGTAGTCACTCCAACTCTTCTGCCAATTCTGCTTACTGAAATTGTCTATATCACTTTTCACGACCGTATAAGCGATTCTAAATCTATTTGTGACACTATTGTGGCACCATTTAACGAGGCAGAAAAGGAAAAGAAAGAAAAGAGGAAAAGGAGAGGCTAAGGACCGAATCGTGAGTGATAAGCAAGAACACACACACGGCTAAGAGACAATGGATAAAAGGATATTTTGGTAAGTAACAAATGGCGAAAGAGTGTCATTACAATGACAGGGAAATTCTGAGTAAAAAGAAAGGGAAAGAAAGAAAGAATCAGATATGTTTTGGCATCGGCTGTGTTATCTAAGGATATGAAAACAAACTATTGGTACGGGAAGACATCTTATTATCAACTACAGACCGGCTGGCCAAAGAAAAAAAAATTCAAATGAAAATGTTATTTCGATAAGTGACGAAAAACAGGCAACTAAAGGGACTTTGGACAGATATGAAAAATTAAGGACCACCTACGAGTGTCCGTTGACCGATTTTCCTTCGACGGAACATCCTTGGCCTGCGATAATAAAATTATGTTATCAGAAATATGTACCGAAGGAAAATGAATGGGAACCTAGAAGTGTTTTTTTTCTTTCTTCGAGGCGACAGACTGACTGAAACTTTGGAGATGTTTCTTTTTGAGACCGTGTTTGGAAGACCACCCATTCTGATAATTAGCGATAAAATACCTGACGTAAACCACGTGTAGAACAAGAGTTATGACCGCCATTGTCATATTGTCCCGTTCGCGGCCAGAGAAATGATAACAGCGATTAAGAGGAAGAAAAGGGAAAGAGAAGAGATAATTTTTTTTTTAGTTAAGCAAGATATTTTTTTTCTTCCTGAAACAAAGCCGCGGATTCGTCCACGCCCGACTAAGACATCATTGGTCGAGTGGTGATCACGTGACGCACGAGGGAGGCTGTTGCAGCCCATCTGGATGATGAGTAAGAGAGGTTGCTACGAAGATGTGGGGAGGGCAGTTCACGCTCCTCTGAAGTATGATGAGAAGGTGGGAGTGAGGAAAGGTTCCCAAAAATGGGAAAAGGTGGAAATTCCTAACCAGAGAGGTGGATATGTATTTAGAATTATCGAGGAACCCCCCGGCGCCGACAAACTCACCCCGGTTTTGGTCGGCGCCCATATAAACGAAGCCACAACGAGCAGAGTTGAGTTCCAGCAGTTCCCAGAGTCAGTCTTCAGTTGAAGCAAGCCTCGCAGTAGCTGACCAAGATTCACGCACATTCCGGACACCTCTTCAACCCAAGAACAATTATTTTGAAGAGCGACTTAGATCCAGATCACCGAAATAAGTTTTTTTTTTTTGACTTTCGTCCAAAGACCCACCGAAACACCAATTTCTTAGAGAGCAGACAACTTGAAGTGTTAAAACTTGCCTAGCGGAAAACGACGTGTCACAATCCATAGAATGGGTCGGGAGATAGATGCAGTCCTATGTATCGAACAACTAGACATAAAGTTTGTTACCTTTTTCTTTGATACTTTGAACTTTTGAGTTTTCATTTTATTGTCTTTTATGCATATTTGTGTGGTATCACCCCCGTTGAACTCGGTTTGCAGTACGGCCCCAACCACTGTTTCATCTCGTCTGCCTAAGATCAATTCACAACGTGGGTAGGTGGACTGGGGGATCAGTGCAGTTACTTTGGTAACCAGGCGTTGGAAGCGAGTTGGGAACGACGAGGCTGATATCAAATCTAACCAGATTCCCACCCGAATCACCAAAAGGTTAGAACGTCACATTTGGAGCGGCGACACCCGAACGGAGCAGCGAGGAGCGAACGGCTGGCGCCGCGGCGAGGACGTCACAATTGATGCTGTTTAGGGACGTCACAGTTGGTGCCGTGGTAGACTAGGATAGAACGTCACGGTTGGCGCTGCGACCAGGGGACGACGTCACACTATTTACGTCGCTAGAAAGAAAGAAGAAAAAAAGAAAAGCGAGAATTAAATTTAGGTGATAAGAAGACATCACGAAAAGGACACTAAGCGGTGTTATTTTTCTGACAAGGAAAAGTAGTAAGATTTTTATTTCCATTGTCGAGAAAGTAAAACACAGAATTTAATCTGATTTATGTTACGGGGCGGAGAGTAAGATATGTCCAATCTGCTCATGGCAATGGTAAAGGGAATTTTCAAGTTGGACAAGTTACCTCCCGCAGAATTCTAAAGAGATAAAAATAAAAATTAATTAAGCACGTACTGTCCGCTGACCACCATGAAGGAAAGGTTAAACCTTTGTCTATATGCAGAATATCATTGAGAGGAGCATGTGTTTATCGTCAGGGTTGGCTATGATATCGAAACTATTTTATCGTACCAGTAATTGGCACCAAGAATGCAAATACGTCCAAATGGCCACCCACTTGATGCTGGCGAAAATCTGATTGACGAATTCCAGGTGATTCGTTTAAGATAAGAGTCTAGGGCGTGAGGTCTCCTCGAAGAAAGGAAAGAAAAGAAAAAAAAAAGGGAAAGATAATTTTTTTTTTCTTTGAGCAAGATTTTTTAAACCGAGGCTAGTTTGGCTGCACCCACGCTATGAGCGCCCATTAGCTGAATGGTGGCATGAGCGTTAGGCGGAGGTAATCATGTGAAGAAGGAGGGGAGGCCTGTTGCGCCCCCCTGAAGGGATAGGTGTGAGATGCCACTGGGAGAGAGAGGGGAAACCCGTTGACACCCTCTGAGGGCATGGTGAGATACCAATATGACAACAGAAGAAGGTGGGAAGACGAAAGACTTCGAAAAATGGAAAATAATAAAATTTTCCTGACCGAAAACAAAGAAGTGGATTGTGGGTTTAGAATTATCAAGGAACCTGAAACCCCGACAAGCCCACCCCGGTTTTGGTCGGCGTCCATATAAGCAGAGTCGCAGCGAGTTAAGCCCAGTTCGAGTTCCAGTTGAGTGAAGTTCGCAGTTGCACCCGCCTCGCAGATAGCTGACTTGAAAGATTCCAGGCATCACGAACCATGAACAATTTATTTTTGAAGAACGACTTAGACTCATACCAGCAAAACAAGTTTTACGAATATCGCCTGAAGATACACCAAGAACCAGTTTCTTAAAGAACAAACAACTTAAGATGTTAAGACTCGCCTAACATACACAAAGTGTCACGAATCCATATAGCAGGTTGGGAAGAAGTCCTGTATTCAGCAACCAGATATAAAATATTGTTATCCTTTTTTTAACACATTTGAACTTTTCGAGTTATTATTTTCTTTTCTTTTACATATACTTGTGCGATATCGCCCTTGTTCGAACTCGGCTTGCATTACGGCCCGGCGACTGATTGATTTCGTCTGCCTAGGCTCAATTCACAACGTGGGTAGGTTAGACTAGAAATCAAAACAGTTACTTCGGTAACCAGACGTTGAAAGCGAGCTGGGAACGACAAGGCTGATACCGAATCTAACCAGATTCCCATCCGAATCACAAAAAGGTTAGAACGTCACATTTGGTGCCGCGACCAATACCAAGCCAGTTGGTCGTCACAGGACAGGATAGCACGACGAACGGAGCCAGGCAGACGTCACATTTGGCGCAGCGACACCGGGGGGACGTCACATATTGTCAAGGCTTTCGCTTCTGGTAGACTTCACTGCTAAGTCTGCCTGTGCATTCCATTTAATTCATATGTGGCTTCAGATCCAGGCTTCCACCGTTACTTTGTGGAATCCAGCCTGCATAGCAATTTGACTGACAATGGGTTGTCAGTTTTTTTTTATATTTTTTATTGCTGATAGGATTGTTGGCTTCTTGTTAAATTTTCAAAGCGCTGCCTTACGCAGTGTTATTGTGACAGAGGGAGAGAGAGAGAGAGTCTGGAAAACACACACACGTATATTTTGTTTTAGTGAAATTGAAGTAGATTTGAATAGCGAAATTAAATCAGAGCATTTTGTTTACTGATGGGGAAATCTGATCTATGGCAGAAGTTGCACCCATTGAATCTGGGCCATCAGTAGACAATGGAAATTGTCGAAATAATTTTTATCGATTAAAAATTGAAATAGAGCTGAGTAAGCTAGAAGGTACTTTGGAATTCACATGATTTTGGTTGAAGCAGTCAGAACCCCGTGATAATCGCGTGCAAAGTAGTAGGGCCAAGGGTCAGTTATAACCAGCCGGGTTTATCTATATAAACGCGTAGTTATGCTGAAAAGGACAGACGGGAGAATCTTGAAGAGAGAATAGAGAATTGGCCCGGGCGAGCGTTGGGAGGAGGAACGCCACTATAACTTTAAGCCCCACACAGAAATCTTTATCCCTCAATCGCAAGAGTCATATATCAATCTGAGACGATTTAACAAGATAATCATAACACTCTCTCTGTGTCTCGAATCCAGTGTATGAGTTGTTTTTTTTTTCTCTTTTCTTATCTGTAAACCGTTTCTCTTCTCTACTAATCTTTTCTGCTATATAAAAGACATTAACAATTCAAACACTGAATCGATGTTTGTCGTGCTTTCTGCAGATATTACATTTTTGGTTTTTGCTGCATTCTAAATTTCTTAGCGCAGACTCCCCAGCCGTGTCTAATCTTTAGTCGACCGTGAATGGACGGACATCACTTCTGCTTTCTGGATCACACGAAACAACGTGGGCAGGAAGCAAGATTAAACCAGCGGACCGGTCGAATAATCTGCGGATGCTCAGGGGACCTATGGCCACTCCCTTAAGTTCGGTTAGGACCGAGTAGACACCTCAACCCCAAGAGTAAGACACCGGAGGTTGAGGGGCCGGGGTGAAAGTGTTAGATTATTACCTCTTTACATCCATTATCGGACCAGTGTCTGTTTCTTCTGCATGGTCTTAAGGTTTTGGAGGGGATACTTTCATTTGCTATGGCTATTAGGGCTTCCGTGAAACTTTCTGCTCTTTTTATATTATTTCAAGTTGCTTTGACATAAATTTCAGTTAATTCTGCTTAGTATCATCCATTTTCTTTAGTACCTTGAATTTATTTGTTGCGGGTGTCAGAAGCGATGATGGTTGGTCATTTTCTTTTTTCCAGAGATTTTGAGATTTGGCGGACGTAATGGTGATCTTTGTGTGTGTGTGTGTGTGTGTGTGTGTGTGTGTTTGTTTTGGTGTTTGCTTTCGATCTAGATTTTGTGTTTTGTATAGTTGGTATTTGAGCCGTAGTTTATATGGGTTCAAAATGGGTTCATGCAATTCATTTACTATTTTTATATGTCAGCTTCCAACCGTTCATGTTCTTTTTAAGAGCCCTTAAAACTTGGCCGATCATTTGACCCTAGCTGTACCAACTACTCTCGATGATTGCTCATTATTTGCCTATTTTGTTGTTATTATTTCTGCTATTAGGTTGGGATTGACGGTTTATTAAATATTAAGATATATGTTAGAATTTGTTGATCTCCCTTTTATATATATATATTTTTCTAAAGTTAGTAACCCCTTCCTTCCTCAGGGCAGTATCTATTTTCTCTGGTGTAGTCAGGGAAAGCTCCCTTTTTCTGACAAATTCCTTTAACGTGTTAAACATTTCATGTAGATAAGTTTTATACTTTAAATTATTGAAATCTTTCATTCTGAGTATATTATTCGCGTGTTTCTTTATTATTATTATTATTATTGACGTCCCCAAGTAGGTTGCCACTTCTCATTTTTCTCACTGCTCCTAATATTTTTGTCAATCAAGAATCGTGACAGAATTTGCCAGAGGAGTTTTCTCTAGAAGATTCGTTCACTATGAATCCCAAGAAATCTGTCCTGGCTTCTATTTCTGAATCAATCAGAATTATTTCTTTTGATTTTGAGTTTTAAAATAATAAAGGGGTTGTGTGTTTGATCGTAATGTCGGGTTAAATTACATAGATGCTCGGACTTGACATGACATGACCAGCTAATTGATCCGACCGTCCGTTTCGTCCAAGTAAGAACAAAAGAGGAGTGTTTCCTGTCACATGACCACTTTTGACACGAGTCATGAACTTCGCAGCCTCCAGGTTTCTGTCCTCAAAAATTACGAGTCGCGAACTATGGAAACAGGTTACATCGTTGGGAGTGGTGTTACCCCCGTCTGCAGAACTGCAGTTGGTGTATTCTACAAGCCCAGTCGAGATTAGTTAGGAACTCATAGAGTAAATGAGGTATTATGGTGTTTATTGTATGACTGGAAAGCTTAAATGAACAATATTCTTAATCACTTGCTTTTACGGGGTTTGCACTTAAACTTTACAAAATTCTTGCGAAGTATACAGTGGCGACGATAGGATTGCATTCACTGACCCGTACCCCCATTTCTCTCTCTCGTAACCCAAACGGCTGTCTCTTTTATAAATGGTAAATGTTTACCTAATTAAACGTTAATCCTATTTTTGGTTATAAATTTCCTCGGGGGAATTAACTAGACGTTCTGCTTTATTCATTATAATTTCAACTTGCAATTGTTTATCCCAATATTCTTCATCCTAAAACTTTTTACTTTTATTCTCAACGTTAAGTTCTCATAAATAACTTGACTTGAATATTTGTATTATTGAAACTAAGCCAGTATAGAGTGCTGTTAGATAAGCTAAATAATGGTACATTGTGACACCAGCTATATATCTTCCGTCTGAAGACTACTTACAGCAAGACTTCTTAAACTTCCCACTAACACAAGAATATGAAATCTTCTCTTTTCATCTCATCTTGAGCACTAGAGCATCTGTAAAGCGAAACAGTGACCGATTAGCTGATTGGTAATAACCCGTTAAGCAATTTCAGTCATCGCTAGATATTCCACACTTCTCGCTCAAATGAGATTAGTCATTACGATCTGCAGCTTCCTTCCCTATGTCTGCGAGACACTGGCCTTCTACGCAGATATGCTCGCTACTCTTAATAGAAAACTCATGTAGTGCGTTAATTCCCCCTTACACAGACGATTGGCTGGAGTAAATATATAGTAGCCAGAAACTGTAGGGGGGGGGTCTCGATTATCTGCATAAACAGATGCAACAAACGAAGTTCTCTCTTTTCTTTTATATCGAACACCCCTGCTGACGTCAAGTCGTACATTTCTTGTCCGAAATGTGAACATTTAAACTCTTTGAACAACGAAAGTCTTTTGTTATTCGATTCCTACGGAATAAGTATTTTATACAATTCCAGTCTATCTTACATTATATTTGTGTTTTGTATCGTTTTACTATCGATTGATAGTGATTTTCCTCTCTAGATACGAGGATATCATTTCATTGGCATCCTATTCACCCGTGAAACGTGTTTTGGGTGGTAAGATCTCATAATTCCTGTCCACTGCAAATAAAGCAGCCAGTACCTCCAACGTATTTTTGCACTTACATGATCTCATCTGAGTCTTTCCAGTCGTCTCGATACACTTGAAACCTCGACATTATGTAATTCGTGCAGGGTATCAGGTAGAAATCTAAAGTGAACTTCCAAATCTTTACACTTCTTATATACAGAAAACCGCTTTCATCTTTCCCTACCTTCAAAATATGTCGACTTTCAAATCTGTTTTCTTAACTTTAATATATTCACATATTGGCTGCACCCTTAACCAACCTTTTATTTAAAGCAAGAAAAGAATATCAATTAAGGTGAAAAAGATTATCCTAATTCAATTACACTATTTCAGTTGAGAATATCAAAATAACTGTATAGAGCATCGCATATTCGTGAAACATTTTAATATTTGAATGAATTCCACAATAGTTTGCCATGAGTTTATTAGAAATTTATGAAATTATAATAAAAGTATTTTAACTCTGAATAAAAGTCTACGTGCAGTTAACCAGTTCGAAGTAATTCTTAACTTTTTTTTTAGTAATTCTTTCGCTCAGACAGTCTTTATATAGGATAACACATTTGAATGAACTTTGCAGTGTTCTTCAAATATCAACGGCTTACACTAGTGCTTCTATTTTAAACAGTTCTCGAAATGTTTATTTTTGCTTACAATGGACAAAATTGCCAAGGTTTTAGGAACTGTTTTGGCGTCTCCGTCTGATTATTGTTGGTCGTCGGTTCAACGGGAATTTGCCCTAGCAGCTATCCACAAACGAAAAGGTCAAAATCTCGTTTAATAAAATTCTTGTATTTTGTTTTCAAACTGTGATGAAGTTTTAGGAGGTCCTCTTTTACTGGCGTCTACACTAACGATATTATGTATATCGTTACTTTTTCGACATCAGTCAGGTCAAACCTGACATATCCTTATTCAACATTTTATTTTGATTGAGGCGTTTTTCCTTCCCTTCCAACCTATGGGCTACGTTAGAAGACTAAAACAAGTCCCACAACAAAGCACTAAAAGAGTACCGATAAAAATGAATATTATTATTAACCCAGCCGTAATTAAGCCAAAATTGGCAAACAAACAGACGGTAAGTATAACGAAGAACACCGGCAGCGGAAAAATATAAAAAAAACTGAATAATCAAAACATTGAATTAGAAAAGTGTGCAAGACAGTGGAAGAGGCACATTGTACACAAATACAGTTACCATCTGCTAATAAAATCAGAATGTATTCTGATTTTATTTTTTTGAAAACATCTAAAGTCTTGGCATTGACTGTTGAGAGAGGGAGAGAGAGGGATCCACTCAGTTATTACTCGCTGTGAAAAAAGAATTTTCGTATGTCCAGACGATAGGGAAGCTGCTTAATTCTTAATGGATTTTCTCGGGTGTATTTATACTGGATTTTAGTAAAATATTTCTTGAAACTTCTGTTATCAATTAACTATTCTAAATGCCGGTATTAAATCAAGTTTAAAATGGTAAGGCATGTTTTTGATTTCAGGAATCTGTTGAATTGGATCTCAAGGTTTTCGTCTTGAGCGGCGTTAATATTTAGCAAAGTAAAGACTGAAAAAGACTTCATGGCTATGTTCTGTTTCACAACTTGAAAACATTGCTTGAAAAATCATGAATGACTTCTACAAATTATTAAAAGCTGTTGATCGTTTCAATTTAAAAACAAAATACATGAAATGCGGGATATGGCTTCATTTGAAGATAGCACAAGTATTAGGCATAAAAGTAATCACTCAACGAACATATAGTTTTAGTTAGACTAGTAAATGACTAATCGTAAACTCTATGAAGCGTTTATTTTCTGTTTTATTTTATTTTATTCATATTTTTTATTTTGAGGACAAGGAATTGATAATTATAGAACCATGAAAATTTTCTCCCAAGCAACTGAACAAAATAATAGAACAAATGCTTGACGGCAGGAATAATCGTAATTATGTTGTGAGGCTGGTGCCGTCATTCGGAAAGGTTTGCAAAATAAATTCGATCCACGAAGATTGTTCTCTACATATCCTATTTTCGGCTTCTGATGCGTCCATACCGCGAATCTTCTATTGTCAAGTAAGCCGAAAAACTTTCCCCTTTGTTAGCGACAGGACTGTCGCTACATACAGCACGAGCTTGCACAGAAAAAAACGGAAACGTGTTAACCCTGTAATAAATTTACACATTATAGAATCCTCAATTCCTTCAACTTGTCTCGCTGCGAAAGACATTTTGTTGACTCAGAATACACATGAACTTTCTTTAGGAATATCATGGTAACTTTCCTGGGCTCCAAAGACAACAGAAAACGCCTTTTCGTTTGTTAGGTCAATCGATTAACATGATCCACATCGTTTTCAGTTGATAAAATTAGTATCGCAAAGAACGACTATAATAAAAAATCCATCTTCTCCCCCAAAAAAAACATTCTCAGAATATTGACCTTCAAGATTTTATTTCAAGGAAACTTTTTCTTCCTTCAAGATTACTTACTTCGCTGCATGGCAATGGAAGAACTGAAAATCGTTAAAAAATTTCAACCCACCCCTTCGAAATTCTCTAAAACTTCTGATAATTTGAAGATCAGGATGGAAATGAAGGTCGCCCCACAATAAACCAACAATTGTAACGAATTTTGGACCTCTATTGTAATTTCAGAGAATGCTGAACCCCTAAGTTTCGGTGTCGTTCCTTACAAATAAGATTTCTTCAGAATAAATGAATTTATCAATGAGATGATAACTTCAAGCAATATAATGCCGCAGAGAAAGAAACTTTCCAGAGTAAGAAAGTAGGGCAGGCGAAATCGAACAACTTTGACGAATTCATCTGAATAAGATGAAGTTTGATTTTTAAACATTTCCCCCCAAGCAAGACAATAAAGCAAAAAGACGCAAAGGGGCTATTGAGTGTTAGAGAATATTTGAAAAAATACAATAATGGAGAGATAACAATAAAATTACCGAAATTAAAATGGTAGATAGCGATTAACATTATATTTAAACAGAAGATCGGTATTGACTGGAAAGCAAGAAGACAGAGTTCCACAAGCGAGAAGTGTGAGAAAAGAAATTGTTAACATAGAAATTACGGTCACATGTAGCCATTTCATGTGTGAAATGATCATACCATGACGCCGATTAATTTCACAAAGTCTAGGTACCATAGAAGAAAGTCCATCAGAACAGTTAGCATGAAAGTATTTATAGAAAAGACAGAGTGAAGCTACATTATGGCGGTGGGAAAATGACTGAAGCCGAGATGCATGGTTCGGACCTTTAACATTGCAGATGCTTCTTTGGATTTTATTAAGAATTTCTAAATATATCTCCAGGAGCATCAGACCAAACTGTAGCAGCGAATGGTAGACTAATAAATATGTAAGATAGATTCCTGCGAGAAAAACTGTCCAGCACGAACCAATTTTCCTAGCAGCAGACCTAGAAATTGATTTATTATAATCTTTCCAGTTCATGTCAGCGGACAACGTTAGTCTGAAAAGGCACAATTAGTCCTTCTCCTGAAGGTTATCACCAGCCATACTGATGGAAGCCAGAAAGTGGTTCTCTCAGACGATTAAAAGAGAGAAGTTTAATTTTGGAGGCGTTAAAATTAACAAGCCATTCCTTGTACTAGTTAACAACAGACTGTAGGTCAATTTTTAGATTAGCTGTCACCTTGATCTTATCGAATCGATCAGACTTACTATTAAGACAAGAGTTAATATATGTCATCAGCTTAAATACAGAGTTGAGTAATGATGACATTAGGAAGCTCGTTGATGAAATTAGGTCAATGGATAGAGCCTTGGAGACATCTGCATTAATGCAAAAAGTTCTAGAAGAGTTGCCATACAAGATGACTTTCATTTCCGACCCATTTTTACACTTTTCGGATCTCATCTTGTTTGAATCGCTCCTGTCATCTCGATGTGGGGAAAGCTGACACCAGCATCATTTTTCGTCCAGTTTCTGTCCATTCTGCGTTGTGACATTTGTGAGAAAATTCAATTTTTTTGATTTTCGAAATTATTTCTGGATCTTCATTGATAATAAGAGTGTTGTTGATCATAAACCATTCAGCTACCTGCACTTTTGTAAGAGAATTCTGAAGGAGGGTCAACTGTAGATGTTGAGTATCGTGGTTCAAGTGGATATCTCCGTCACGTCGGAAGTTTCCGAAATTGCCCTCTCCGTTGTTTGAGACGAACGCATACTCTATTGTCAAACCGAAGAGGCCTAAACCTTTATAATTAGGACTATCACCATGTATATATCATCCTCATTCCCTTTGTATTCCATTTGTAAGAATGAAGTTTCATTTGGACATCTTCTTCCCAAGAACCACCGCTTCATAAAACAGACTCTCGAGAGGATGCTTCCCTGATGACTACAATCTTAACCAGCTTCTTGAGTCAGCTGTTATCTATCCTACATATACTCACAATATGCACTTGTTAGATTCTCTTTCAGTTCATTACTGAATTTCATTCAGTGATCCTCTATCTTGAGTAGTCTTTGTATTGCTAAATAATGTTTGTTTCTTTCAAGATTCTCAATAGCAGATCAACCATCGCCCACTTACGCTGAAGAGACTCTGGGTGTTGGAAGAATTGGTTTGCTTTGCTTTATTTTGTTTTACAGCATATCAACCTCAATGGGTTATTTAATGCCGACAACATTTTTAGGATAGACTCGTATGAATAGAATATGTATTCTTTGGTTTAGATTGGTTTGGTTTATTTTCTTTAACGGCATATCAACCTCAATGGGTTATTTCATGCCAACAAGCTTTTTGCTTTTTTTTACTGCTGGTAATATTTTTTTCTTGAAAAATGCATTGCTGATAATATTTCTTTTCTCCCAAAAGGTATTGCTTGTAATAATTATTTACAAAAATGTGTAGCTGGTAATATTTTTCCATCAAAAATGTAATGCTGGTAATAATTTTCCTCAAAAAATTAATTGCTGGTTTTACAACCTATTTTTCCACTTTCACAGTGCTTTGACCCCAGTTTGTGGGTTAACTATTTGCCCATAGCTGGGGCCCTAACAAGTGCTACCTGGGAACACCAGCAATTAAAAGCGGTTTCATGCTCCTTAAAACACCTCCGTGGTTAGAGGTCTTGCTGTTGGACTTAGTTTATCATCTTAACCAGGATGGGGAAGTAATTTATCGTCTTATGCAGGACGCGGGAGGATTTGGGTGTTAGCTATTTGCTCATAGCTGGGACCCTAACAGGTGCTACCACCCTGGGTCAGGGTTGAACTGGGAACACCAGCAGTTAAAAGGGGGTTCTACGCTCCTCAAAACCTCCTGAATACAGGCCTTCCTGTCGAATGTAGTTTATCGTCTTACCGTGGAAAGGAAAGATTTAGGAAACATCAACATTGTTGGTAACAATATTACGCATTACAGTGTAACCCGGATATAAGAGAGTTGTCGGGACAGGAAAAGAAGTCTCTTATATCCGGGTTTGGTCTATTTTGTTTAGGTAAGTATGGCTCTAATTTGGGACTAGAGAAAATCTCTCTTATATCCGGGTTAACTGTATATTACAATTAAGGAGAGATTAATTAAGCCAGAATTCTTTGATAAAGAAAATTTAAAACTAATTTAAAATGAACTGTTTGCAATATATATATATATATATATATATATAGATAGATAGATATATAGATAGATATAGCTATAGATAGATATAGACAGATAGATATAGATATGTACTTGCCACGAATACAGCTTTTTTTCTTCTTCGTAATACAAACCAAGTTAAAAAATATGGAGAGGGTTTCTTTATATTCTTTAGTGAATGGATTGGCAAAAGAAAGAAATTCATCAATAAGATAGAAATCATTTCCGAAGGTTTGACTTTTGTACAGGCTGGTCCGAAAGTATTGTCAGTCCTACATAAAAAAAAAAAAATTAAAAAAAATCTGTTTCAGATGGCTGATACGAGCTCCTATAATTTGGAAGAGAGGTAGCAGGTGACAAGCCTTTCGGGACACCCTGTAGAATCTCTCGCTTTGTTTATAAAAGCGAAAGTAATCTTTATTTTTGGTTAAAAAAAAAAAAAAAAAAAAAAAAAAAAAAATTGCCCAACGCCAAAAATTAGAGGAGAAATATTCTAATGATTTTAGCGTTAAGGAGTAGCATTTTTGACTCAGCCTTTCATTTTGCTTTATTCTAAAATCCATCATACGCCATTTACTCTAAGCATGCATATATATATATATATATATATATATATATATATATATATATAGATGTGTGTGTGTGTAAAACAAGTAGAATAAATTCACCCAAACAAATAAATAAATAAACAAGCCACTCCCGCAAAAATAACCACCAAAAGAGTTTATACTACGTTAAGAAAACATCAAAAAACGAAAAGAATAAATAATCCAAAATGAAAAACAAGGAAAATAAATTATTAGGTTGACGGTTTTTGACGTTAAAAATGTCAAAAAAAAAAAAACGATATTATTTTTGCACCAGCCTAATAACTTAAACACACACGCATATATATATATATATATATATATATATATACACACACACACACACATTCGGGAATGAGCAAAATCAATTTAATTTTTTTTTTTATTTAAAAATACAATTATGGCACAAGGCCGAATGGGAAATGGAGAAGGAATGGTCGTCACTGAGTATTCTAAACATAGCTAATCTGATTCACAACCTAGACATTCTTACAATTGATTCAATTACCACAAGAACTCATCCATCACCATTCAATCCAACATATACAATAATACTGCATATTCACATGGATCCTATTAAAATACCCATGACATAAAAAAAAAAATGAAGGTAATATACAAAGTCTTTGTTGTTTTACCACATGAAACGCGGTGAAGTAGGGGAAAGAACAACTTAAAATATTCGGCCATTGCAATGTTCTTACAAATCTATAGTTGGCATTCGTAGGCCTCCGGCATTTAAGGAAGAATGTCTTAGTCTTGTACTAGTTTAGTGGAAGTATAAACAGTAAGAAGATGACTGTGGGAGATGTGCAAATCGAAAACTTTGACCCTCCCATTCAAAGAAAGATTACTTAGAGATTACTTATATGTAACACTTCCTTTCAAGACATGGGCGATTCCAGCTCTATCAAACTTCCTATTCCTTGTGGCTCTTTTTATCTCTTTGCTTTGATCCTGTCCACCCTCAGTTATGTCATTCATTCATACAAGCTTCCTATTCTCTTTCCCTCAGTGTCCCCATGAAGTGATTGAGGCGGGGGAGTAAAAGTTCTAAACTAATCCAACCAACAATCATACATTGGTTAATGTTTGGTCTTATCGCAATTTTATATAATTTTCATTTCTGCAATTTTATATAATTTTCATCTCTGCTTACTCTGTTGGTGACTCGTCATATAGTGAAGCAATTTTACTTAGGTGGTGATCAGCGATTCAGAGGCGATTCAGAGGCGATTCCATTCTCAAAAATTTGGTATTGGTAGCAAAATGACTAATTCCGATTGTTTCCACGTTTTCCTTTTAGTGGAACTAAAAATATCTTTATTTTTTTCTTATGGTCTATTTTATTAAAAACTTTAAATCGTGCACACACCACAATGCCGCATATACACAAGGGTCCTACAACAGACGGACTACATTGCCTGCAGAGGAGGGTGACCAACAAGACAACATAGCGGTGGGGGGGGGACGTCATCTCCCAAACAATTCCGAAAATTTCCAATCCTTCCACCCAAATGAACTTTTTTGTCAGTTAACACTAACAATAGGAACGGCCGAACTTAAGATCGTAAAATAGAACAATGGCCACCCTCAAAACAAAATCTTTAAAACCGTTTCAAAATACTTGAAAATGTGGAAACGGAAGACGATTGTCGAAAAGAAACTCTACCAAATTCAAAATACCCAATAGCCGCCATACCATATTCGTCTTTCCTCCATCTTAGTACCAATAGACTCCGTTTGGATGATAGAACCACAGTCTCACGACGCAGTAATTTCAGCAGAGCCTTCTGTAACAATTAGTTTTTCACCGGTTGGATTTACGGTGTTTACTCGTTCCCCCACCAGGTTGAGATGTGACAAAAAGTTTTTTGAAATGGGGGATCCGAGCGCGTACACCCGTGCGAGGGACAAAAATTGCCGACAGCCCCCGCAACCGTCGGTTGCGCTGGCCTCGGTGCAAGGACCAATCCCTGCCTCGGGCAGCTTTTCTTCAGGGCTGGGCACCTCTTCAGTATAATTTTCTCAGTTGCTCCTATGTCCTTTGACAGAAAAGCTTCCGAGCTTAAGTCTTGTTCCCGGCCTGTTCCTCTGTTATGATTCATGTCGAGATTCCCAACCTCCCCAGTTTGTTTTGGCCTCCCTTTTATCTCGACTGGGTCAGCTTTATATTTTCCCATTCCCGCATAATATTTTATCCTTTTTCCCATTCCCTTAGCGAGAGAGCTTCTTGATTCTGTCCCATGGGCAGAATACAGCGGCCTCTCTATTTTGAGGGTTGGACGGTCCCTACTAACATCTGTTAGGTTTAGTTTGTATTTTGTGTTACTTTTTAGTTATTATTGGGTTCATTTCCCCTCCCCTCTCATTCTATCATTATTAGAATTTTATGTATAGCATGTGTTTCATCAACAATTTTTATGGATTGGGGAGCGTTTTTGTAGGACCCCCTGGAGAGAATGTGGTATTATGGTGCATGAAGGATCGATTGGTGATGGACGAGTTCTTGTGGTAAATGAGCAAAGTGTAATGTATGAATGGGTCGTGAATCAGATTAGCTAGGTATAAGATAGTGTTGACCAGCCTCTACCCATCCCCTTTTCGGCCTTGTGCCACAATTATGTAATTTTACATAATAAATACCCTCCCCAGTTTGTTTTTGCCCCCCTTTTTTCATCTCAGCTGAGTCAGCCTTTGATTTTTCCCATTCTGTCATTTATTTTCCCTACCCTTTCCATTAGTGAGTGTGCTTCTATGGATAGAATACAGCGGCCACTCTTTTGAAGGGTGGACGGTTCCTAATAACATTGTTTTGTCTTTGGTTGACATTTTGAGTTTCTTGTCTGGGTTCATATCCCCTCCTCAGTATTTATATATATATATATATATATATAGGGACATTACAAATTTTTAATTCATGGGTTGTTATGTAGGACCCTTGTGTATATGCGGCATTGTGGTGTGTGCACGATTTAAAGTTTTTAATAAAATAGACCATAAGAAAAAAATAAAGATATTTTTAGTTCCACTAAAAGGAAAACGTGGAAACAATCGGAATTAGTCATTTTGCTACCAATACCAAATTTTTGAGAATAGAATCGCCTCTGAATCGCTGATCACCACCTAAGTAAAATTGCTTCACTATATGACGAGTCACCACGTTCCAACGATTACGATTTAGCACTTCCAAACTTTAGTCAACGTAAAAAAAAATGTTAGCAAATGAAAGAATAACCCACATTAAAAGCTGTCCCCAGGTGAAATTAATTACCGAACAGAAAACCTTTGCCAAACGATGAATTAGATTTAATAGTTTTTTTTTCTTATCGCTCAAAATCTAAGTCGGGACATTTTCAATTCTCAGACTGATCTTCATTTAATAGAAAAACTTTTTGCCATTGGGACTCGTCAAAATGGAGCTTTATTTCTATTTTAGTGTCTGACTTTATATATAGTCATAATATGGTTTCATTATGTTAAAGATCTTTTTTTTTTTTATTACATTGTGTTGGATAATATATAAATATTATTACTTTGGGACAAATTTTAATTAAAGTCTGACCTTGTACTTGAGTCGTAGAATGATAAAGGTCGTAAAAATTTGGTTTTTCCCAAGTGGATGCTTCATTTGCATTATTGGAGGCAGTCTTATTTTATGTGTCCTATTCAGCTTCATAGCGATTAGGAATATTTTTAGTTCTTGATTCTGGTACCATTGCAGAAGGAAAAAAAATAAAAGTAATCCCCTTTTCAAGAGACAATTGTGCTGAATCATGGTAACTGCTCCAGTTTCCCAACTTAAAACATTTTGAATTCCAGAAAAAGTCAGCGAGTTTAGAAGTTCAACAAGGTACCATTCAGCTTCCTGTGCGTTGTCACGGTTTTATCTGTACTGAAAAAAAATGTCTGATAATTTCCTGGAATTTGTTCGTTAATTGCCAGGCAGTCTGTATTTTGCGAAGCGAGAATGACACGATATCACTTCCTGTGTTGTATCCGAAAATATTTAATTAACTATCAATCCTTCGACACCTATCGGTTATCTCCACGTTATCACCTTCTGATAACTAGTTTCTTATTGAATCGGTTAATTTCAAAGTTGAAATAACAACATGTTTGTAAAGTCAATCTACTCTTCAGTAGCGCATAGATTTTGGGTTATATTGTCTGAAATACGGTAACAAATACATGTCTTTTTGCAAATGAAAGTAATAGCAGTTTATGTGAACCCCGAAAGAATAGGTAAAATTTGTCTGAATCTTCTTTGGGTAGGACAATATTGCCACCAAAATGCTTGTTTATGCCTGTAATAACTTCTAGGTGTCGTTCAAATTCGCGTAGAACTAAAGTACCATTAGCAGTTTTTTTTTTGTCAACTTAAGGTTACTTTAGTGATATATTACTAAGCACAGTTTAGATGTGGTACAAGGTCGCAAGCATGGAGCATCCAACGGGGATTGAACTCATTACTCAGTAATTGATTTAACAAGGGAAGCCTGCTAATCATTAAACCATGTCGCAAGTGTTCAATGTTGGTTAGTTTAACGACTTATCGAGCCTTGTTAATATCTTCAGTCAACAGGTATACACATTAGTCCGGTTCATGCCAGACTTTGCACGCATCCACTCGTAAGAGCGCCCCATTTGAGGTGCCGGTGTACCTCACTGCAGGAGATACAGTCAGCATATCCTTAGCCCCGATGACAGGGATACCGACACCATTTTCGCAATAGGTTGGCTTCATCAGAAATCTGGAGTTATTTGAATATGCAGTGTATTGTTTGAGGTAGCAGTAATATCTGTGTCCCTGCCACTCGCATATATTTGACAACCGTTTCAAATACAAACAAGCATATTTAAAATGTATTTACACATTTTCAGGTACTATCAGCAGGAAAGAATATCTGCCAAGCTTCAACGTCCTCATCATTTCTATAATGGAATTAATGATCTACATCAGCGATTCACTTTTGTTCAGCGGTGAGCTAACATTGAGATGAAGCTTTTCTTTTTCTATACTGAAGATATCTTTGATGTTTCGATAAACTAATTCGTTTATTTTTTATATATTTGATGCGGTACAATATATTCAAGTCTAAAATCATCTGAAGTTCTTTTGAAATGTGATATTTGAACAATATCAGTTGATAAATTTCATTTTAAAAGATGGCAATATGAACAAATGGTTAAAAGCAATATTCTAAGCGGAGTAAACCTGGCAAAATATTCAAGCATTTTTAAAATTTTAATTTTCTAATTGTTTGAGAAACTTACATGAATCTTTGAAAATATACCGAATTTGTCAAAGGTAAGATCTTTTATGTCCAATGTCCTTACAAGTTGTGCGATCATGGCTCGCCACATATTCTTATCCACCAAAGTTTAGAATGTGATTTTTTTTACTGAAGATGTACAAATTATTCATATATTTTAAGGTTTTGTCTTTAGCATTCCTATCTGCTTATATAATAATGTACCCGTTAAAGTCAGATAAAGGGTTTAAGAAGCCATTCTCTTACTCTCATGGACTCCCTTTCATTTATGAAATCGGGTGGTGAGAGATTATATTATATATATAATGTGTGTGTGTTTGTTTCAAGGTCAAACTCACTAGAGGTACATCACTTCTAACCAGGAGCGGTACACACCCAAAATAATGTTTATTGATCTTAATTGATTTGTTTCTTACGGCTCATCAAACTTTGAATTGTAAAAATAATTCTTTTTTTTTTTTTTTTGCGAGGGGATAACACAATTTTCTCGAAAAATAATGAATTTTAACGAATACAAGTCAGACTACATAGACTCCATAGACTCCATCTGTGGAGAGAAGATGGATTTCTACTTTCTTAACGAACCCGGTAGAATTCGAACTTTACAATCGGATTTCTAAGTCCAAGCCTCTATCAATTACACCACCCGCTAATCTCCGATACTAATGTTACTGTCTGGCTTAAGAAAGGTTGTTTTGTTTTTTTATAAGCAAATTGTCGCTGGACAGAATCTTTTATTTATGGTAGCTGAATATGTGATGGGAAGTTGTTTACGACAGTTGTATTTGAGGAGTGAGGAAATTGTTAGAGTGAATGGGTCGTAAGTCTGATTAGCTCGGTGTAGGATAATCGGTGTTGTAAGGCCTTTCCCCATTTCCTCTTCGGCCTTGTGCCATTAGCATGTAAAATTTAAAAAAAATAAGCAATTCTTTTGAAGGGTTTTATGGATCATACAGTGATATGTGGGTTGTTTATTTGGAAATTTTGACAATTGTCGTGATACCATTTTCTCTTGTATATTGAAAAGATTTGTTTTTTCTTCTCGAGAGTCTTTGGAATTTGTAGCTTCTTTTAGTTGTGCTCCATAATCTCAAGGAATTTTTAGCGTCGTTTATTTTTGGAACTTTTGTTGCGTAGTTCGTGCCTTTTGGGGTGATCTTTCTTTTTTGAGTCATTGACAAGGATAATCCTTCAATCAAGCAACTGGTCGGATAGAAGAACTTTATAATCTCTGCGTAGGAGGGTGTGGGTCCGCTGAACTCTTTATTCTTCTGCGGGTATTTGGCAGTCACGGTATTGCATTGAGATCATAAAGCGCTGAGTCTTGGAAAACCTGATTAAATGTAATGATTTTTGTCTCGTCAGATGCAACTCACAAAAAATATTTCGGCTCAGATGCTGACAGTCGGCTGTAGATTCTTTGTCTCGTCTTCCTTTACACTTGGACGATGAAAAACCATGTGTAGAAGCAATCGCTTTCCAAATGTACTGGACATTGGGACCACGGACACTGGTAAAGCGGTTTTTTTCAGAGGTTAGGTGGTAAAAGCAGGAAAGAATATTAATCCCAATGTAGAATGGGACGATAATCTTAGTGAAACGGCGAGTTAGTTCGAAAAGCTCTCCATAGAAAACTACCACTTAATTGTTGTTATCCCCTGGTCTACTCTGACTCTGGTTGTATCATACATTAGGGTCCTAGCTATGCGCAAATAGTGAACCCTCAAACAAAAATCAGAACACTAGGAAAGTATAAAAATACATTTTTATAGTAAAAATAACACCAGCTACCAAAATATATAACACCTATAATAAGTCAACTAAAAACTGTATATTTATAAAACATATGTTTACTCTGAATGTATAACATTATGTACAAAATATATGTAGTTGAAGGCATAAAATTGCGTACAAAATATTTAGATTTCTGCATTAAATAACCAGTAGAGTTGTTGATATGCCGCAAAACACAAATAACCAACGAACCAAATATCGATAGAAAGCTAATCTATACTCGGAAGTTCAATTTCAGGCAGATGTTGCGGGCCGTCTTTTGTTGGCAGTTGTGGAGGAGCTATTGGATTTCAAAGGGGCGGATTGGCGTGATTCGGCTCTCATCCTGCCGTCTTCAAATGTTTTTGTCCAGGAGAATATTGAAAGAGATATGTGATTATAATAAGCTTTTTATCTCGACCAGAGGCGCTCCGGTACCAAATAAGAGAGATCTCCAGAAAGCGTTGTTTTGTTTGTTTCATGATAGTTTATGATAAAACATTAACTTTTATCCTTCACCTGAAGCGCTTGAATTCTAAATCTGCCAGGTACTTGCGGCTAGTTATACTTGTAGGGAGACGATCAAGGTGTCTTGCTGGAAAGGTGTGTGGATCACTGAACTTTTCAGTGTTACAGTACGGTTGCTTGATTCGTTAATTGGCTGGAGGGTCATCTTTGGAGACAATCAATGCGATCCAGTAAGAAGGTTTGAGATTAGTATTTAGGTATTCTGAAACATGTCTTATGATTGGGCTTAAATACAGTTCAGTGTGGGGCCCCTAAAATTGAGCTATGAAGAGCCGACACTGCAATACTGCATAACATTCAAATACCGCTCATCCAACTCTGCTTATGTTTGTAAATGAAATATACAAGTATATATACCTAAATGAACTCTTAAAATCCCATAAGGAAGCGACCAAATAGTCCGGCCTTTGGCCTTGCATCAAAGTGTAGAATCTGGTTCCCTTTTCTTATTAGTCATAAGGGAATCCTAGCCCGGGGGATTCCAACCTTCGCACCTTCGTCATTGCACAAAAGATGGAGGCTTGGTGGTACCGATGCCAGCGTATTAGTGGGTACTGAGCAATATTTCTTTGTCCTGTACGTACTTGTATAGATTCAACTTAAAACCGAACTTGTCATATTACGCTGCCATGAGTGGAGGGAGGAAAATTTATACCGGATCAAACTTGTAATATCGGTATTCTTCTTCTCTAAGGTAGGAGCAGGAAAGATCGTTTCCAGAGATTTCAACCTTACTGCGGCAACTACTTTATTACAACAATGGAGGGCCCAGTGGTCGTGGGGATTGAACAGTTTTCATCCTTGGCCCATATGTGCGTGTATGGTCACCTCACGTTAAACCGATATCATGTCACTTCCTGCTGCTGTTGTTAGTCAAGTAAATATCAGCAACTTTTATTAATGACAGGATTAAAAAAAAAAAAGAAGTAACTGAACCTTTACTATTGACTTTGCGTAACACGACTGTTCTGGATTTTTTTTTTTTCGCTAGCATATGCTCTACGGACGTGTAGCGGCGAGAAAACACGATTGGTCGAACTTTTCTATGTTAAATCCTGTCGTTTCCGGTCACGCAGCTGCCATTAAACTCTTCACCTCACAACTGACTGATATCTCGAAAATTTTGGCATGTATTTTTACTGTTTCTCTGTTTCTGACATTTGTCAATTGAGAAATTCATTCATCTGCTGATACAGTCTGTTCTTTTTTTTATTTATGTGACATGCTATGCTTTTTTTGTGTGTGTGCCGTCATAAGTTTTAATTAAAATCATTATGTAAACATATAGATATTTGCCTGATGTATCCAGTAACACTGGACTGATTCACTTTTCAATATGATACACTATCTTCGACCTCGCCCTACGATTTGTCATTGCGAAAAAATCTATGTCGGTCATGTAACATAAATATGGAACGCTTCTTTTTTTTGTTTCTTTAGTAAAACTATGATCTCGGCTTTTTGAAATGACTGAATAATCGTGGTTTTACATTCCTTGTTGTCAATTCTGGATCTTCTTTTTAAAATATATTTTTCTCTTCCTATTTCAAACTTTACTCCAGAATAAAGGATTTTATTTTCTATAAACGAGATAACCTTGAGAATTTTTTACTTAAAAGAATCCAAATATCTTCCAGGCCTTTCAAATTACTCCTTCAACCATAAATTCAGTAGTTACGTCACGGGTTTCCTAATCCATTAGAGTGGTAAGGGTATCACATGTACTGCAGCCATAGCGGCAGTGGTGTGTCTTCGGCAAGATAACCTGATTGAGATTATTTGCCTCTAGGCTGGTTTGCAATTCAGTTTTCCTTCTTCGAGATTGGTTGCCACTTCAAGTAAAGACAGCCCATTCTGTCCTACTAATTAACCCTTAGCTGGAGGAAGATGAATTCATGTCGAATTTACTTTTCGTGTCATTGAACTTAATTCCAGTTGATTAATAATTTTAAATTTCACTTGCTTGTAAAATTCACTATAATGATAGTGTAATTCATTTTATAAGCAAACATTTAAATTTTCCCGATTAACCTTTTTGTTGATTAACGGAAGCTAATAAAACATCGATTCAAATATAACATTTTTTTCTTTTAATATGAAATATTCATATTAAATCGAAATTAGAATTGTTTCTTGTAATGCCACTAACACACTTGCCAAATATTAAATCGTTGAAGTTGGTTCTAGTGTTTGAAAAAGGTGCTTTAATATGGTTTTTGACTCGTGTTACTTGTTACTGATATCATAAAAGAGAATAACCGTGGTTTTATTTTGATTAATTTAAAAAATTCTTTCATCATTTTTATTACACTTTCTATTGTTGCAACACCGAAATTCAATCTGTCTTGCCAGCGTTGTTACAAAACCAGATTTTATGGTAGAATTTTTCCTTTGCTTCTTGTTAAAATGTTCAGAGAAAATGATTAACAGTGGCACCGCTTCATAGATGACCAGAAAGCAACACGGGACGCCATTATTAATAATAATGATGGCATATGTATTACTTTTAGTTTAATCCTCTCTCCCTACCCTCTTTAGGTGACAGACATATCAGTTATCTTGTGAATGAGGCTGCTTTTCGTATTTCGGGTGTAATTTTGACAATGTCTGAGTTTCTGGTTGGTGGAATGAATGTTTCTATATTTATAAAGTCCCGCATTATTTTCCTCTGGCGAATTGATATTTCTGTCTTAAATTTAAGAAAAATCGGTTTTTTCTGTTACCTCGTTTTAAACTGCGAGTGACTCAATGTCAGACGGAACATATATACAGTTAGCTTGGATATTATAAATGATTGGAGATTCAATAATCATCTTTTCAGTCATCGACAAAGACTGACAAATTTCAATTTTTGCATTTTTCGCTTATGCTATTTCCAAATTGTCCAGAATACCAAGACGATAAACTACGTCCTACAGCAAGGCCTCTGATCAGGAGGTTTTGAGGAGCGTGGAAAAAAATTTAACAGCAATAGATTTTTGGAAAAAAATATTACCAGCAATAAAAAAAATTTTCGGCATTAAATAACACATTGAGGTTGATATGTCATAAAACAAACCAATGCAAATCATCCTCAAATATGGACGGCGCGGATATCGCTTTTTACTCTTGCTAGAACTTTACATTCTCTTGCGCAGATGCGGCAACGTTAGGCGCCTTTTGCCGTAGTTGGTATATAAATATCGCATAAAGTGTAAAGAATAACTTCTGTCGTATATTTAAGGCCTGCCCTACTTAGACGAGACTAGATCCATTACACTTTAGATCAAATTTTGTAAACACACGCACATTTATGATAAAAAATATAGTTTTAAGGTATGCTATATTTATAGGCAGAAGAGCCCAATATCAAAGATAGAGCAGTCTTGTTTCATGCTTCAACGAAATGTTCAGGCCATGTATGTGTTTTCTGGCTCGTCTATATATGCTGGCCAATAGTGCATTATGGGTAGCAAAGTCTATTCTTTTATCTTAACGGTTACTGTGAGAAAGTACCTGTTATGTTTCAAATTTATACTAGAGGTTATTTGGTATCTATCATTGTGGATTCCATTGGTCATTTGTAATTATTTTATCGTGTTGTTAATTATTTACTCGTTATTTATTATTGATTTCTTTATTGTTATTATTATTACATTTATTTGCATATATATATATATATATATATATATATATATATATATATATATATATAGTCAAACTTAGTGAGCCAGACAAACCTACCCAGGTTTCACCTAAGCGGATCCGCAAGCTGAAGACTTGCTCGACATACGGACTTACGTGGGCTGCTCTCAAATGCATCATGAATCCACTCCACTTGCTCCTCTGTAACAAATGGTCTTCCAGGACTCTTTCCTTTGCACAGGCACCCACTCTCTTTAAACTGTCTAACCCACCGTCGAATGCTCTCACGATGGGACGGATCAATACCGAATTCTGTTCTGAAAGCACGCTGCACCGTGACAATGGCGTTTGTTTTCGCGAACTCAAGCAAGCAAAACGCCTTCTGCTGAGGAGTCGCCATTTTGATTGATCTTCCCACAATTCAGCTGTACCGGAAGTTATACTAACGACAGCGGTGAAACTGACACCCAATCAAACTTTGATAACTACTCTATCAAATAACCACTGATTCAGTCCACTACAATGCTACAGACCTGAAAAAACAGAGTAATGATTTTGGCGTATTCTTTTTGAAACACCCTGTGTATAAATTATATAAAAATTACACGCGCGCGCACACACACAGAGATATATATATATACATACACATTTCACACATATACATACACACACACACACACATATATATATATATATATATATATATAGTATTAAGTGCCAGAATTGCTACTTTTTTTTCCTAGTGAAAACCCCTTTGGGGCTGGCATGCTTTTTTTCATAAAGTGCTCGATATGAAAAGTTAGGATAGAGCGTTAATAGAATTAATCTGGAGAAGTTTATCACTTAGCTGAATGTTATTGGTTCCGTCATGCCTACTACGTATTTTCGTGAGCACATTAAGATAACATGTTCACTCGTCAGGGCTTGTTGTCTTCTCGGCCTCATTATTATTCATTGTATATTAATAAATGTTATTTTAATTCTTGAGATTTGCGAGAGAAATTTACCCCGCCTCTTGAGCCACGTTACTTATGATATTTAAAAAAAATCAAAATTCTAAAATTGAAGATATAATGAAAAGTTATTCAGCCATGAGTTCGTTTTGTCCAGCTGATTCAACTCTACGTATTCAACGTGTTGAATAATACACATGATTTGATTTACAATGACTTCTAGAACAATATTTTTTTCAAATGAATTAGGACTGTTCAGTAAAACTAAAAGGTTCAGAAGAATTACTGTCCACGCGAGCATGCGCCCGTTAAATGTAAGGCGCAAAAAAAAAAAAAAAAAAAAAAAAAAAACTCAACCAGATGTAAAATTGGTAGTAAGCTTTAGTGTAACTGTGGCTGACGTGGGCAGGTTTTAACACGGGTTAACTGAGATATTATTACTGAGAACCTGAAATGTGGGGTACTCTCTCCGAAGCAGAAACTGTTACAGGTTTTACTCGCACAAAAATAGTATAGAAATAATAAGCAAATTCTGCCGACACTCACAGGTGATTCAGCAATGATTGATTGCTTTTGTTTAGCGGAATATCAACACGTCTATGGGTTATTTAATGCCGAAATCTACATATTTTGTACGCAAATTTATGCCTTCAAATACAGATATATTATATACATGTTATCAGAGTAAACGTATGTTTGTCAGATATATAGATTCTAGATAAAATGTATTGCTGGTTATTGTATCATAAAAATGTGTTGTCGATTTTTGTTTGGGGTTTCACTATTTGCCCATTGCTGGGACCCTAACAGGTGCTACCGCCCCGGATCAGGGTAGACCCGGGAACAACATCAGTTCAGAGGTGCTTACAACGCTCCTCAAAACCTCCTGATCAGAGGCCTTGCTGTCGGATATAGGTCATTCCCAGGACAGGTTTCAGGAATGGGTCAGCTAGTAATTAATGGCGTGTTTTCGAACACACCAATCAACATCCTCAGAGCCGACCTGTAGTTTATACTCCGCAAATTCGCTGAGTGAACAAAATTTCTGGGAGAGAGCGCATCATCTGCCATGGTCAACAGTTTGAAAAAGGCCAGAACGTTTAAACCCTCAGTCACGATGACTTGAGACTACGGGCTACCATAAACATCGACGACCCGGAACAGTTACGTCTACCCTATTTCATTCACAGGTTTAAACCAACTTGTGGTATGGGTTTTCAGGCACTTCTAAAACGTACTACATCCCGGGATCGTCTCTCCAGGCCTTTCTGTTGAGATTCGAACCCAGGTCTCATGTTTTGGAGAGAGAACGTTCTAACCATTCGGCCACGTGCTTGTAATTAACAAGAATGGTATCCACCCAACGATATGGAATATTGCATCAAATTTAAATTCCCCGCTCAACCTATTAATCAATGTATTGTATAACATCCACTGAATGCTTTAGTTTCATACTTATTGACCAACCAGGATTACACTATTATTGACACTAAGGTATCGTCTGCTTTTCCTCGCTTGGTCTAAAGAATCTTGTCATTAGTCCGTGGTAAACTGGCGCCGTGTCGCCTGATCAGTCAAATTACGTTTGCAGCACTTTCGGGCAAGCGCTCGAGTTTCTGTGTAAAGGGCATCACGTGAAGCTATTTAGTCGGTCTGTCGGCAATAATGGTATGGTTGAATTCTGTTGGAGTTCGCAAGTGTCCCGAGTGCAACTTTTGTTTATTTGACAAGCGTGTCATGCACAGACATAACCCAATCATCTAGCGGACACTAGTGACATGAAACTGGTTCCAGGAACCCTCAGCTGATTTCTATATATCCAATGAGCTCCCCGGTAGGGAGAGTTAAACACAAGCACATATAAAACATGGTGCAGACTTCGCTAAATCTTCTACCTTCAAATTCTCGAATATTTATTCAAAACAAAGCCGGAATCGTTAGTTTATCATAGAATACACAATTTAAGTGAAAAGTATCGAAAAGCGATGGAAAGCTACTAAGAGCACTATCTGAATAATGGTGCTATGAATTTCTATGAAAGGAAAGATTTTGTCAAAATCACGAGGAAAACTTTTAAATCAATCTGTCATTTAGTGCGACAGAATGTAATTATTATTTTTTATATTTAATATCAGGCAAATTTGGCGCATTCATACTTTTCATATGATTTGAATGTAGTCCACTATTTTCAGAAGCCTCGTCCCTCCCCAGCCACAAACCAAGATGATACCTGCAACCACAGATATTATCGAAGCTGATATTCAAGCTGGCAATGAGCTTTCCAAAATCTGACCAAACATCTTTTTTGATATATATATATATATATATATATATATATATATATATATATATATATATATATATATATAATGTGTGTAGGCAGCAATCCTTCTTTTATGCACATTTCATTAAATACGACAGACAAGGTGCTTTGACTTTAGTTTTTTTATACAATTTTCATGTGATTTTATAATCATTTTTTTTTCTTTTCGGATGATAGATTATATAAAAACTGTCCAATTGTTCTTCTTTTCCGAGCGCTTTCGGCAATACATTTAGCCATTTTCAAGGTTGAAATATATTAACGGTTGAGAAGAAATAGATTCTTTTATTATGTATTTATATAATGTAAGATATTCTGTCCATGTTCATACTTGATATTATTGAGTTTTTTTATTATTAATAAGGCTATATATATATATATATATATATATATATATATATATATACCTAGGATAAAGCCTAATTAGTGGACATTGGCATATCCAATTTGCTAATATCTTCTGCAATGAGACCATTATGAATTAAAACTTAACTAAGATTTACCGTGGATAAGTGTGGCACTCTATTTACATAATTGAAGGCACCTCATCATGTTATGATTAACGAGCTGCACTTACTGGCCATTACCAGTGATTTTAACTAGCTCCCCACCACCATAGTCCTGGCTTTCAGATTTAAGCATCCATTTACTAAAAATGATTTCTCTGTTTGAAATTCGGGAATCCGGACTTGTATTCCATAATATGCCGATCTGCTTGAAAATGTCAAACCATCTGACATTGAATTTAAAATTCTCTCAAAATACACAACTTGATGTCCTTCGAGAGAGTGACCCAGTGGATGCTGAAAAGTTAGCGATTATTGAACACTTTCGTCTGAAAAAAATGATATTTTGTACTATTGGAAAACTAGGGAGAACAGAAAGTTTTAGCACTCTGTATAAAGGGCATTTTAAGAACCACCGTGGTTCCTTGTAGACCAGGCTATAGACCAGGCTATGGACACAGTAAAATATTTCATGATAGAATGCGATTGTTTAGCTCTCAGAAGACAAAGATGCCACAATAAAAACAGCATGAAAATCTGTTCGAAGATATTGAAGTAGACATTATACTATTTGTTTTGAAAGTGATTAAAAGAAAATGATTGCAGTGGAACGCTGAAAATATGCATTGTTATGATTTTAATTAACCATTTGAACTTTCCTGGGTATGAAGATAAACTATATCCAACAGCAAGGCCTCTAATTAGGAGGTTTTGAAGAACGTGGAACCACCTCTTAATTGGTGGTGTCCCCAGGTCCACCTGTTAGAGTCCCAGATATGGGCAAATAGTTAATCCCCAAACTGGGGTCGAAACATTATGAAAGTGTAAAAATAGGTTTTAATACCAGAAATACTTTGTAAATATCAGCAATAAATTTTTGAAGGAAAAATTATTACCAGCAATACACTTTTGAAAAAAAAATATTAACAGCTATACATTTTTGAAAAAAATATTACCAGAAATAGATTTTTTGAAGGAAAAAATATTACTAGCAACACATTTTTGAAAAAAAAAATCAACAGCTATAAAAATTGTCAGCATTAAATAATCCATTTAGGTTGATATGCTGTAAAATAAACTAAACCGATCTAAGCATTTAAAAGTGATTCAGATGTTGACATCAAATGACTCATAAGGGGTTGATGTGCCGGTAAACAAACCAAACTAGTCCCTGGATGAGTTTGTCAAATGCAAATATTCTAATTTCGTGTCGTATTAAGCACAAGAAATATGAAGCCTCCATGAACGGTAGAGGTAAAAAAAAAAAAAGGTACCATTGGTTATGAAAAGGAATTTAAGTCTACTTATGCTCGTTTCGTATAATCGTCTTTGGAAAAGTCATGAAGCCAATTCAGTCTTCATCAATCTTAGCAATTATCAATCTTTTATGCGTGCTTGCTAATCAGGATGTGAAAGAAATGTCAATATATACATTATATAATCCAATAATGGATATTAAAAGTTTACAACAAAGTTTACTAACAACATTTAAGATGAACGGGCTACACATCTCGTTTTCAACCGTACAGCGAGATAAACATATTTTTATACAATCCTCTGATAATTATCTTACAGAGTAATATTAGGACACTGTAATGAGACTGACGCTACACGTTCTTCAAAGTTCTCTGATCGAAGACGAATATTTTTGGCAGTAGTGGTATATATGCAAGGTTTTCTGCAACGAATCAGGCTACACATTTTATCATACTTTTTTACAAATTGTTCACACAATACAAGGCTCATGAGCCACTTAAGGTAGAGGGTTGCTGCTTGAGGGTAATGAACGTAAGAGAAGGAAGATAGCCTTAGACTTAAAGCGATTAAGTTTACAGTGATCGGGGAATCCTCCGCTCGGGAGTCTGTTCCCCAAAAGTAGCGATTCTTGGGAAGAAGCTGTCAGAATGGAACTTTTTTTCTTACTAATGAAATACGAAGAGAGGAAGAGGAAGGAGAAGAAGGTTTCGTTCCAGTGTAGATGTCATGAAGGTCAGGGCTGGTGGAACTAAGGAATGTAGTTCGTCAGAACATTTGCCATGGAAATAGCGATAGAGTAGCGAGAGGCTTGCAGCGTTTCGTCTGTCGGATAGGAGTTGTAGAGTGCAACTGTTAGCCTCTGATCATCTAGGGTTTTGGAATAGCACCCATATACTGAAGTTTTAGTCCATAATTTTTGGGAACCTGGTGAGGGTATTCACTCATCCTTCCATGCAGACGAGATGCCAACACAGAATGTTTGAGACCCCAGGACGTAGGAATATTTGCACGGTGGTTAGAAGCAAAACTTATCACTAGCCTGCAATATATTTGGAAATGCATTGCTGAATTTTTTGATTCGTTTGCTTTTGGCATCTCTTCTCTGTCTTTTGGGTGACAATTTAGACCCACTCTCAGTAGCCAAAAATACACATATGGTAAAAAAAACTAAAATTCATGTTATAAATATTGTTAAAGCTAGCAATTTTTGATCTCAAATAAAATTAAGGATTTCATAGCATGTTCTACCCAAATTAAAATATTCATTGGACAAAATTAAGCTAGGATTTCGAACAATGATTCTCTTGGCTGGCTCTCTCCATTTATAAATTTACAAAAAAAAGAAGCAATCTTACACCATCTGGCTTTGTGTTCTACGAAGCTAAGCTTTAAATATCTGTACATCTCTTGTATATCCTATTCATGACTTTATTTTTTAACGTAAACAAGTGCTTTTACTCATGTGCTTACATATATAAGTAATTTAAAAGAGAAAAGGGGGTCGCGAAGCAGTGCTTTGAGTGGGTAGAGGGCGTCTTCCTGAGTTCCAGCCGAGCGAGCAACTAATAGAGGCGTTACCGTGGGAACGATACCGTGGCATCAATGTCACCTGTTACACCTGGTGAAAACAAGTGTATGCCGACGTGACATGTGGATCTGCGGGAATTAAGAAGAGGATGTTTGTCGGTAAGAGCAGAGAAGGGGAAGAGGGAGAGACAAAGAAGTGAAATGCAAGAAAATCAAAAGAGAGACGGAGACATGTTGAAGAGAGTGAAAGATAGAAACAGAGAAGTGTCAGAGGGTGAGAGAGAGAGGGAGAGAGAGAGAGAGAGATATGTGCAATGTTTACATTACAGAAAGAGTCTTTATTTCCGATCCATGCTGTCAATATCCAGTCGTCAATTGACGGCCCGCGTCTAGTTGCAATAAAAAAGCAACTAAAATTAAGATGAAAGTAAATATTAGTAAAAAAATAAAATGAATAATAAATGTTGTTATATTCTAAAGGCTAAGTTTTTCAAAGAACGCCTATCTTTACTAAAATTCAATTTATTCTTGTCGGTAGAAAGAAGCCCTGTTCAACTTTGTTGTGAACGGACAGGCCAAAAATAATTGAGATATTTATGATGTGGCATTACGCTTTTTTTCTAAAATATATATGCATGACCCACGTAGAATAAGTAGCTGAAAACAAGGTATATTTCTGAGATGAGGTATTATGTACACTATTTACATTATTCGGACTATTGTCCTCATCTTTGTCTCCATATTTATTACAACGTTTCGGCCGTTGTACGCTCCGGCCTTCTTCAGGTGGTTGGAATGTCGAACTGAACCCTTTATTTCGCTCACTGGGGTAGACTGTTCTAGCCATGTTTAATGGATGTCAGTTATCTCCTGTTAACAGTCTACCCCAGTGAGCGAAATAAAGGGTTCAGTTCGACATTCTAGCCACCTAAAGAAGGCCGGAGCGTACAATAGCCGAAACGTTGTAATAAATATGGCGACAAAGATGAGGACAACAGTCCTAATGATGTAAATGGTGAAAAAAAGATACATGAAAATTGGACAAATGCAAGAAATTATTAAATTTCGTCGTTATCAGAGGTGCTTATCATTGTTTACTCGTAATAATATTTCGGAAACTTGTCATTATTTGCAATAAATACGAGTTTCTTTAAGATAATAATGCACACACACATTAAAATATTAAAGAAAGATCAGAGAATGTGTGCTAGAGGGGGTGAGAGACAGAAACAATGTGAACTAGAGAGTGAGGTATGAAAAATCGACATGACCTGTTCAGAAAATACCCAGCCATTAATTAATATTTCTAAAATCTGTTGCACGGACTTGATGTAATCGGAACAATAGTCAGCGGACCGAACTACGAGCATAATAAATACTCTCCCGTAGGGTTACTCAGTCGACATTGAAAGGCCATTGAATGACTTTAACAACAGTTATTTTAATCTTGGACATTCTCCAACAGAAATTATTCAAGTGATTGTTAAGTCTTTTGGAAATGTTTTAAAGCACAAATAAAATTTTGCCACTGACGTTTTAATATGACTGGGAAGTTGTTGAAAGCGATTTGTATTCTGAGAGGCCTTCAATGGAAAGAAAACGCGAATATTTTTAATTGGCGTTTGACAATGTATTAGATCTGAGGAGTCCGGAAAATATCCAGATGTTTTGATTAACTTGACTGCCTTCACATCTAATGAAGATTGATTAGTAAATTATAAAATCAAAAAATGCTGTCAGCCACCCACTCTCAATCCCAGTCTTCTGATTTTCAATGGTGATTTTAGTTTTGGGAGCAGGCAGATGATACAATATAATGAGGCAGCTGATGGCAATCCATAATGAGAAATTTGAAAATTGTTTTGAATAATGGAAGATACGCAGAAATAAACTTGGAAAATACTTTAAAGGGACTAAAGTGCTACTATCCTAATGTGATGATATTTTTTCGCGTTTACCTGATGCAAAGCGCACAAGGTGTCTAGTTTGCCAAACCACCATGAGAGGTCCAAGGTGCATGCGTTATGTTGAGCTTTATTATTAATGTTTGAGAAAAATTGGAAGTAGAAGCGAGTAGACGTGGTAGTTAGGAAACTTCTTTTTTCTTTTTCTTTCTTTCTTTTTCTTTTTTTGGCAAGCAGTGTGCTATCTGTTAACGCCTAAGTAGGCTACTTTTTTCGTTAATAATAACAGGATCGTTTTTCGACAGAACTCACTCATACATAAGAAAAATGTCGAACGGCTGTAAAACACAGTTATTCAAAAAGAGTAGATTTAAAAAATTTAATAAAAGCAAATGCTAAGAGACATAAACACATTCAACACATTACTGTATAGGAAAAGATTCAAAGTTATTAAAATAAATTTAAAAAATTAAATCTTGTTTAAATGATTCTTTTTGATGTTTTTTTCAGATTTTGTATAAATTTAAATTGTTATAATTTGTGCAAACTCTTAAAATGGCCACAGCAGAAAAGTCGTTTTGTGTACTGTAATTTGCAGAGTGTAAATCGATCGGGCAAGTGAAAGGTGAATTTTGCCTCAATTATGGAAAATCTAATTTGAGACATCGAATTGTTGAAGCTGTGAAGTCAATATCCACAGATCAGTTGATTGAAATATGGCAAATAGAATACAGTTTCGATATTTGTATGCACACAACTTGAACACTATGACGATAAACAACGAGGCCTCTGATCAGGAGGTTTTAAGGAGTGTGGAATGACCTCTTAATTGCTGGTGTTCCCAGGTCCACCCTGACCCGGGGTGGTGGCACCTGTTGGGGTCCCAGCTAGGGGCAAATAGTTAACACTTAGATTACATCCGCGTCTTGGGTATGACGATAAGCTACATCCGCGTTTGGGTATGACGATAAACTACATCCACGTCCTGGGTAAGACGATAAATTACGCCCAACAGCAAGGCGTCTGATAATACGTTTTTGAAAAAATAATGTTGCCAGCTGTATGTTTATGAAAAAATAATATTACCAGCTAAACGTTTTTGAAAAAAAAATAATATTAACAGCTAAACGTTTTTGAAAAAAAAAAAAAAATTACCAGCTAAACGTTTTTGAGGAAAAAAACTATAAACAGAAATGGATTTTTGACAAAACAAAAATATTACCAGGAAAAAAAGTTGTTCGCATTAAATGACCCATTAAGGTTGATATGCCGTAAAACAAAATAAACCAAACCATCCATCAACATGAACACATGGTGTTCATGTTGAGTGCATACACGTTGAACAACCTTAAAATAATAAACTTTAAAGTTTTTCCAATCTAGTAAGGTGTTGAATGTATATCTGTATTTTAGCATTTTTTATTACTTTTTATAATTCTGTTCTTTCTTTTTGAATAAGCTGTATACAATTTTTAAAAGAACAACACTTTTCAAGGTTTTTTGAAAAATACTTTTAATCACATTTACTTGTCTCTCTCATTAGGCACGATATAACCATTTTCTCAATAATTCTCTCTCAACAGACACGATATAACACTCTGGTGTTGAAGCGTCGTTAAACACACATGAACAAAATAAAAACAACCACCCTCTCGATATCCGATGCATTTTAAAGATTTAAAATAAACTGGTACACGTTCTCCTATAAAATATTTTTCGATAGGAGGCATTGCTAAACTACTGTCACAAAAAATAAAGATGCCGCCAAATAAACAATTCTTTATCAACGTTTCTTTTTGACCGAATAGAGGATGCATTAGAAGATTTCTACGGTTAGATTCCATCAGTGGTTGAGTCTACACCACACCCAAAAGGTTTCGATATCTAGTAGGTGTTGAATGAAAGGGGGTTAAAGGTTTCGTTGTTGCAGGGCCTACAAGTCAAAGGTCTGACGCGAACAGAGGTGGGTTTACACATTAACGGGTAGATTACTGCTGACATAAAACAGCTTCACGATTAACCTCGCGATGTGTAAGTATTGATATCACTGATACAATAGGGTGGGGTTCTACCTGAGAATTTTAGTTTGCATTTTTGAATTGATAACATCTAAGAATGATAACATTAAGCTTTATAGGCGATATCGATTATCAAAAACAAAAACAAATCGCTGCTTTGATCCGAAATTAACCCATCTCCATTTAGTGGGCTTTTCTTGTTACGTTGGAAAGTTTTACAAGCAATAATATACAAACGCATTAAATATTCTATATGTGGATTATTATTACTATTATTATTAATAATCAGGTATTTGAATATTCTCAGCTAATTTCTGATTATCGCTGGTAATCGAATAAAATCAAGTCTACTTAAATCTTCAGGACTTCCCTCAGTATCTTAGTTCATACAATATTTCTGTAGTTTAAAAAGTTGAAATCCTTTTTTGAATCACTGATGTTCCCAATCTCTGATTCTTTGTGTGTATTTATCTTCTTTTTTTTCATGCTTCCAAGGGAAATATTTATTAAGGAATAAATCGTTAAGAGTTTTGTATTCTGGTATTGAGCTAATCTCCAAGGGTTCGTTCTTGGCATTTATTAGAAGAAAATGATTATTTCTAGTCACAGTCGAAGAACAAATTTATTTTCAGATTATGAATAGAAAAATGATACATTAGAAAATATTTTATCATTGCTTGATGACTAATTTTACATGTTAATTCCAGTTAATCCTTAATGCAAATTCTACCAGTTTTGCTATAGTCGTTAATAACGTGAATAAAAAAATAAAGAATATATTTTAGTGATGTAAAAGAGATGAGCGTCTGAATTTCGACTCAGCCTTACTTTTCTTTTATCGCAAATATCTAGACCGTTATTCTAAGGCGCTAATAAGCAGCGTGAGTCTTAAAAAGTAACTGAAATTAAAATTTAAAAAAATACGAATAAAAATCTGTAACAAAAAGTACATACAGAAATTCATTAGAAAATATTTTACTATAAAAATAAAAATTATTTAATGGCTACAATAATATTTCACTTGTGATTTTCATGGTAAAGGATTTATTAAAAACAAACCGAATTACCCCCGCCATGATGCGTGTCACACTTTTTTGCGAGAAATGATGATTGATATTAAATCCTTCTTATAATTTGTGGAGAAAAATGATACATTTCATTATTATTCAATAATCTTGCCGATGTGACCTCCATCTTCTGGTTTTTTCCTTCTATGTTTTGGATAGGAGTCATTCCCTTGTTCAAATTTAAATTTAATTCAAATCAAAGGGAAAAATAATTAGGGGTCTTGTGCAAAAACAGCTTGATTGAATGAATTGATGAGCAGATTTCACATTGATATGACAGTAATTGTAATACATTACCCACTGATTGGATGATTACTTGCTTAACTTGACGTCCATATTGTCTTATTTTGATCTTTCCGATGTGAGTATTCTAGTTTCAGAATACATATGGTTATATGGTTGTCTATCTCCAAAACCCTTGGAGGAGTTCGATAAAAAAACTGAGAGAGGCTACAGCTTTATATAGAGTCAAAACTTTCATTCACTGTAATGATTAAATTAAAAATTAATGGCGTCAGCGGATAGAAATAAGTTTGTGTATTCCGGGTTCAAATGCAGTTAGTGATAAAATTATAACGTTTTGCGCTGGGCCCCTCGTGGTGGGGTTAGCAAGCTTGTCTCGCTAGAACAATTACAACCTCACTGGGTGCCCCCTAATTTCAGCTTTGTGCCACATCTAAGCTATGCTTGGAAAACCACTATTAGGGTTTGCACTGTTCTTATTGCTGCCTCCCACCCACATTGCTACTACTCTATCTCTCTCTCTCATCGTTTTAATGCATTATTAAACGAAATCATTCTAACGGTTAGGAAATTTGGTAACGACTTTTGGGCAATCTTGGACATTCGTGCCCGCAAAAGAGGTCTGATTTTTTTTTTACTTGACACTGCTACTATTTTAATCTACCTTCACTCATAATTTTATATTTACAACATTCTAAAAACTGATACAATTGTATTAAAACTAATGCAATGCAATATTTATCATTTACCAATTTATAGAGAAATATTTACATAAACAATTTTTATTCATAAATTTAGGAACATTTACTAGATTATTAAAATTTGTCAACCAACTATAAGGTAATCCTTATTTACTATTTTGTAAAGTTCGAATCGATTGGTCGATGATTTGTCAACCATTCAAATAAACAACCTTATAAATAGTGTTTATTATTTTTGTTGTCAATTCTCAAGAACAAAACAAATGGATAAATTCATTTTCATGTTTAAGTTTTAATAAATTTTAATCCTCTCTTTTGAAAACGGTGAACATTGCAGATGATTGAAGGTATTTAAAAAATTGCGGTGTCAAAGGAAAAATCGTCCTTTCGATACGCCATTTTATTGTGAGCATCAAGTTTCAAGATTGTCGAGTTTAGTAAATTTTAATAAGATTAGTTTGACCCACTTTTAAACTCAAAGTACGTTTTAGACGCTGAAAATCTGGTAGAAAATGATTGTCACAGGTTAGGAATTAATGCTATCATTACTGACAAAATAGCGATATTATATGTATAGCACAAATGTATTACTAATTAGAAATGCAGTGGAAATCAGGAAGTACTATCAATGATGCTCCTTGCCCGAAATGTCTATTGGGGTCTCAAGCTCACTCCAGACCTCAATTGGAACTCGTACATATGATCCATCACTAAAGGCGCTGGAGAAATGTTTGGTTCTTTGTACGGCTCTAGAAAACACATGACCCCCTCCTACAAAAATGTGTCTTTATAAGAGTCAGATCAAAACAAAAATAGAGTATTACTACCCAATCCTCATTTTCCAGACTTGACAGAGTTCAAAAGCGTTTACGCGGCCTTGTGGGTGGTAAATTATCTTCTACCTTACAACTCCAATCCTGCAGGCGAAATGTTGCTAGCTTTACCCTATAGTATCACTGTGTTCATGGCGAATGTTCAGACGAGCTACATTCTATAGTTTCACTTGTTCAGACCTTCACAGAGAGGACCACGCACAAAGAGTCAATTCATCTTTCGTTCGTATTTCATTGATGAGGAGGAAGTTTCACTGAGCTTCTTCCCCAGAAATCTTACATTGTAGAATAGAAACTCGAAAAGCTGTTTTCTCAATTACTACAATCTAACCTCGTCAAGTCTACACTCGCTCGTTTTCTATCGTATATATCCTTATAATAAGCACCCCTTACTCTTTCATTGTACGCTCTTATAACAACCTTATTCATTAAAGCTCTACCTTGAGTGGTTCTTGGGGCTTGTATTAGGTGAACTAAACTAGTTGAGGCCTACATTCAAAAACCGACAGCAGAATTTAAATAATTTTGCATTTGGATTGCTTATATTTTCTGCTTAATTTTATATAATATTATTAACAATATTGTCACATTTACGAAAGATTTATGTTCTTTAATCATTAACAATTAAATTATCCCAAAAGGCTAACATGAAACAAAAGAAATGAGCAGCAATGTCTTTGCTAATTGTTCACATATGACGCATATTTCCTTATTATGGGAACGCAGGACATATGTGCTCTCTGGAGTTTAGATTATAGATAATTATTTACCTTGTCAATCAACATTTCAAACGCTTCGCTAAATCAACGTAATCTTTCATTATTTCTAAATCCTCGATTTCACTTGACTTCATTCTTTTCCTCTTTCCTTTAAAGTAAATGCAATAAAAATAACATAGTTTGACATAAAGAAAAATAACAGATCAATGATAGTTTTGTTCATGCTCATATATATATATATATATATATATATATATATATATATATATATATATATATATATATATATATATATATATATATATATATAAATTTTGTATTTAAGTGAAGTTTTTTTTCTCTCCACTTTATAACTACGGTCGTTTGGGTGTGTGACCATTATAAACAAATCAAAATAAACATTCGCATGAACACCCACGTCTATACAATGAATAAACTGATAGTTACTAAGCCAGCCTTAGTAACTGACACAAAGCCATAATAGTGAGAAACCGGCGAGAATCGAACTCATTCGCAATGAACTGTGAAATTAGCTTTTTGGGGATGAGTGAACATATTGCATGGGAACTTGACCCGTGGGGAAGTCAAGCTAGTCGGGATGGTTCTTACTATTAGGTACTCTTTTTGTTTTCTAATATTATTTACCAAATACAAGGCTCAAGAATCACTCATTATAGAGGGTGATTAAATGAGGTTGTTATAAAGGCGTACAAGGAAGGAGTAGTAGATACATATGAGGATATGCAGGCTATATAATGGCTGACCCTAGATTTGAAGAGCTTGAGATTGTAATACCCAGGGTACATATTTTCTGCAGTCTTTTCCACAATGTAAAATTTCTGGGGAAGAAGCTGCCAAATTGGAACTTCCTGCTTACAAATGGAATAGGAAGGGAATTAAAATAAGTCGACTGTGTATATGGTATAGCGATTCCTATCTATAAAGGTCTGAACTGGTGGATCTAAAGAATGTAACACGTTTGAACATCAATTCAGCGTCTTCACTTTTTGTTACAAGCTTGTGTTCTGCCACATGAAGTTCTACTTAATTCTATAAACAGTTATGTTTAATGACAAATCAGCTGATCATGAAATCGCAGAAATTCAGTGATCTGATTTCTGGTATCTTTGATTTCTTTATTTCTAAAACGAAATAGACAAAATTAATGTATTTTTACATATATTGTCAACATGTTTAAATTCTCTCTCACGCTCTAATATATATATATATATATATATATATATATATATATATATATGTGTGTGTTTGTGTGTGTGTGTGCAAAACACAGACGCGTAAACGCATATATATAAACATGTGTATATACACACACAAAGAAATAAGAGAAAAAAAAACAACCTAACACCAATAAATAGAGCATAAATTATTTTTTAACTTCATATAAAAATAATGAAAAAGAGAAAATCAAGAGTCAATTACTGAAATCTCCTGATGAAGAAAAATATACGGAAAAACAAACAAAGATCCTTATATGCAATTATGCTGTTTTAATGTTACTATAATGTCAACGTCGGACGTTTCGGTCTAGTCGACCATCTTCAGGACATATTCATAAAACATAATTAACATTAGACTATATTCAATTCAACATGAAAAGACGATGGACATAAGAGTAAGACTAATCAAAACAGATAACTGACATTTTTTCTCAAGATCAGCGTTCCGTTTCAATATGATCACGTCGGGAAACTTTTACAAACTGACGGAAGACGACTACAACAAATTAATTAAATAAAATAACTAAGACTTATAAAAAATCTCATAATAACAATATGAATCTGGTAGACAGGATCAATAGAACTAGTAAAATGATTACTGAAAAATTAAAAATAAGTGATAGGGTAGGCAAACTGGCTGAAAAGGAATGCTACATCACTCTTAAGGAAAACAAACAAGATTTTGAGGAAGACCCCACTGCCAGAATGATAAACCCAACCAGACCCGACATAGGAAAGATAAGCAAAAGAATCCTAGAAAGAATCACTAGGCAAATCAACAAATGCCTTGGATTAACACTCTGGATTAATATCAAAGACGTCATCAATTGGTTTACCACCATCGACAATAAGCCTGATTGCACCCTAATACAGTTCTATATTGTGGATTATTACCAGTCAATATCAAGAGATCTCTTCACGACTTCCCTGGAGTTTGCTACAGTATATTCGGACTTAACTAAGGAAGAAATGAACATAATTCTTAGTGCAAAAAAATTTGTCCTCCTCCATAATGGGGACCAATTGATTAAAAACACAAATGACAATTTTGACATGACCATGGGATCTTTAGATTCTGCAGAGTCTTCTGACCTTTTCGGTCTATTTATACTATACAATCTTACCGCGCACCCTGAATTAGACATTAAGGACATCGGGCTATACAGGGATGACGGGCTCACGGTATTGAGGAGCTCCACAAATTTAAAAAAAGATAAAATTAGAAAAATAATATATATTGAATTCAGAAAACTAAACTTAAAAGCTATAGTCAACACTAAATTAAAATGGGTAAACTTCCTCGACGTAACTCTAGACTTAATGAACAACATATACCTACCTTACAGAAAACCTAACACTAATCTCGTGTATGTATACCCTAAGTCAAACCACCCTCCATCTATAATTAAACATATACCCACATCAATAGAGAAAAGAATCAGCATGAACTACGCTAATAAGGAAATATTCCAACAACACAGTAATTTTTATAACACATCCCTAAGAACTAGCGGATACAAAAATGCTAAAGTTATAGAAACAATAGAACTAACAGGAAGAAAAAAGAAAAAGAAAAATCATGTGGTATACCCCGCCGTTCAACCAAATGGTTAGTACTAAGCTAAGACATAAGTTCCTAACTTTTATTGAAAAACACTTTCCTATTAATAGCAGACTTAGCGAGAGCTTTAATAAAAATACATTAAAATTAAGTTACAGTTGTACTGAAAAAAAGAATCATAAAAAAACATAATAATAAAATCCTGGAAAAACATGTATGCCAAAACAGTATTAACAAAATCCTAAACTAAAATTAGGCAAAAATAATGAAAAATTATGTGATTGTAGAAACCTTGAAGACTGACCGTTGGAAAATAAATGCCTCATAAAATCTGTGGTATACCAATGCACTATCTCATCCATTGAGAGTCCTAACACTGATTGGATATACATTGGGTCAACGATGAATGAATTTAAAATTAGATAGAGACAACACAAAAGATTCATCAATAATATTTGAAACAGAAATCAGACATCCCTATCCAAATATTTTTGGCGACGCGTTTATATATGAAACAGCCATCTGGATAATAAATAAATAAATAAATAAGTAAATAAATAAATAAATAAATATATAAAATAAAATAGAACAAAATTCTTTAGACACTTCACGACATAGCATGGTGCCAAAAGCTATCTTTCGCTGTAACTGACCAGACGATGAATGCCATCATCCTCTTTAAAATGGATACCCCACTCCGCCTTGACAGGACCTCTTTGCGAAGGTGACTGACATGTAGATAAAAATGAACTGTCAGACTCCTTATCAATGTGGTCGCCCCAGCCGTTTCCATAGTAATTAATTTTGCGAGCGAACATACTTATAAAGATGCGAGAAATTTCAAGATTGGTTATTCCTAAATTTTCGATTGAGGATGAAACAGGGTTTGAGACCTTAATTCAATTTAATTTTAATAATTATATTGATGGTTTCGGCTCTCGTTTTTGAAACATGAGAACTCTTATTAGCAAAGGAATCATATTTTTTTTTTTAATAATTATACTTTAAGCTCTACTTCTCTATGGAGCACTGTTTTTTTTGTTTTTTTTTAAATAAAAACAAAATACTAAAGAACTCCGGATTATATACCTAACGTGTTCTTTCCTATTTTTCTACATACGTGCACATACATACATACATACATGCATACATACATACATACATACATATATATATATATATATATATATATATATATATATTCTATAAGAAATTTAGCAACATTAAACAAACCCTAATCAATAATAATTTCTATAACCACATTGCCAACGAACAAATAAAATTAGCCTTGTCGAAATTTAGAAAAAAACAGACTCTTGACGCAAACAAAACCAAACACACCATTAACTTATTCTATTCTAACCAAATGCACCCTATTGATAAGCGGGAGGGGAAAAAACAATTAAAAAACATAATTCACCGGTACATATTACACAATGATCCTAAGAAACACCTAAGATTTATCCTCTACAACAATAATTTTAAAACATCTAACTTAATTATTACCAACAAAACCGGGCCTTATAAATTCCGCCTCCTCATATAAAAATAATGTTTTCTATGAATTCTCGTGCTCCCCGAGAGATTGCATCTCCAACACTAATAATAGTAAAAAACAACATTAAATACTTACATTGGACACACATGCACCACACTATTTCGCAGTTTGACCTGTCATCTGTCGAATCTCAGTGCATTCATTCCACATTTCAACCAGCACGTCATAAACGACAAAAGTACAATTATCAACATAAGACAAATACTAGTAGAAAAGATCAAAATACTCTACAGCCCTCAAGGCAAGGGAAGACTTAAAACTTATTATTATACAAAATAAATATTACACATTAAATAAAATATCATTCACCACAGAAGCTCATATAATATAATTTATATGCGCACATATTTTAATATAATAACACACAAATAATAATTAAAATAAAATAAAATGCCGTCACGCTAGACTATTTTAATGTCCATCTTCCCAAAGAATACCAGGATAGAGACAAAAGAATTCTAAATAGCACCCTAGCCCCAATCTTCGTCCGGTGGACGAAATAAAGGGCTCAGTTCAAAATTCCCATCGCCTGAAGAAGGCCAGAGACTACAATGTCCGAAACGTCGGGAATATGGCAATAAAGATGAGGACAACAATCTGAACAATGTAAATGATTGTTTGAATATATCCCAAAGGGAGAATGTACATCTGATTAACAAACCAAATCTCTGAAGCCATTAATATTTCGGCCTTATTACAGATTCAGGTATACATAAATTGTTAACTATTCTTAAAAAAATGCATAACCCGTTCGATATTCATACAATCGCACACACAATAAATATTTACGCCCATTTCTTTATTTAACTTGGAGAATTAGAGCACCCCTAATACTCAAATATGAAAAAATAGCTCCACAATACAATGTAAAACTCAGGTTCTATCCACCCAACCCTGCACGTGATTGCATCTTTAGTCCAAAAAAGCAAGTATATACTCCACAAAAATGAAAATGAAACAAAGCCTTTCGGCCTTCGAATGGAATCCATTATTGAAAAATAAGAAAAATATTTATATAGCAATATGCAATACCATCCTGACGGATCGTTTACCTTGGATCATTAAACAACCCAAAATAATTAATGCAAATCAAGATTACGCTATGTTGATACAAAATGAGTGACACAATTTTGGTTTACACGATCATCAGATATCCAAACATAGGTTTCGTTTAAACGAGAATTCAAAAGACAGAAATGTTTTCTCTTTTGCGGAGTTTACCTATCTACACGGGGATTCAGCCGACGTGTTCTTGATCCTAATCGACAGGGAAACCAGGAGAATGGTTTGTATATAAAACAAATAAACAAAAACCAAACTTTCAAACGAATGAACCATATATTTTGCTTTCGTTTAGTCCTTAATTTTTGTTCAGTGACATTTATTTTTCTCATGTGTAACTCTTTTTCGTTTGTTTTGTGTAAAAATAAAAGCAATAAGAAATATTTTGCCTTTATTTTTAAATTTTATTTTATCCCCGGACATCGCTGGTGTTTGTCTTTGTTGATTTATATCAGCGATTTTCAAATGTACAAAAACAGAACATATATTTTACATTTTTTTTTTCTTTTGTGGTGAGGCTTTAGGAAAAATCAGTTTTGTAAATGAATTCAAATTCATTCATTGAAATTTCATCATTTAGTTTTTATTTCTTTTAATCAGTGTCGGATTCGAAATAAAAAAGAGAAATCTGAGATGGTGCGAAGAAAAAAAAAGACTTGAGCCGTAAATTGGAAATCCTTGATTTAAGTGAATGACGTAGTTCCTTGAATCTACGAAAGCAAATCCTTAGAAATTAAGGACCGACACTATAAAGAGATAACGCCATCTTTACATTCTGTGTTGATTTGCTTAACGAGTGAAAATGTCAATACTCTGAGAAAGTATATGTCTATATTTCTAAGATGAGGTATTATGTACACAATTTACATTATTCGGACTATCATCCTCATCTTTGTTGCCATATTTATCACAACATTTCAAGAACACCAAAAAGCTGTGACACGAGGGGAAGAGGAAAAACCAGGCGTGGCTGACCACATATGGAAAGAAAAGGGAAATCACCACCCTCTGTGGGATCAAGATGAAATCATAGACAAAGAACATCATTGGAAAATACGTAAACTTAAGGAATCAGCACATATGCTAGGCCACAAAAATCTCCTGAGGCGAGCAAGCATAGAAATGAATACAATATGGGAACCAGTAATAAGCAGTGCCATAGAAAAGCAATAATAAGGAACAAGGAAAATTGCAATTTGAGCTCTGGTAAAAAAAATGAATTGATAACAGCAAAAACTGCAATAGGAACACTGGTAAAAAATAGTTGCTGAAGACATTAGGTTTATAATACTCAGAAATTCATGCACAGATGTACTCATGGCACAGTGGATAATGCCGTCAGTCAGATCCAGTGACAGGACCTAAAGGGCGTGAGTTCAATACCTGGTTAAGGCGGTGGAGAATTTAGAGAGGGGAATTAACAGGAGATAACTGAGATCCATTAGACATAGCACGTGGAACTAGAACAGTCTAGCCCAGCGAGCGACATTCCAACCATCTGAAGAAGCCCGGAGCGTACAACGGGCGTAACGTTGTGATAAATATGGCAACAAAGATGAGGATGATAGTCCGAACGATGTAAATAGTGTACTCTGAGAAAGATAGTAAAAATAGTTCACAATAGATGAAAAAAAAAAGCAAGTGACAAACCTAATTTGGTTCATAGGTCATATTTTGAAGATTCATGCTTTACATCGATAGAAGCCGTTTCATCACACACATCCATATGACATTGTAGATAAAGAAATCAGCAATGCCTACTGGATGTAGATTTCATTCCTCAATCTTTAAACAATATATACTATTGAAATCTGAAGACAAAAAAAAATCTTCCATCTGTAAAAACAATGTTGCGTATGAATTCTCATGACCGTTGGAAGATTACATTCTCCAATATTAACAATGTAACATTAAATTCTTATATCGGCCACATATTCACTACACGTTCTCGAAGGTTGACTTTCATTTATCGTGATTTGGTGCAATTTATGAATCTATCGATCATCACATCATGAATAAATAAAACACATAAAACTATTACTATTAAACAAATATTAGTAAGTAATACGCAACTATAATCCAGTGCTTATTACATGGAAACATTCAAAATTCCAGAAGCTATGATTATATATAAAAGAAACCAACCCAATTAAATATCTTGCACTGCAGGAGACAGCATCTTAAAGTGTGTATAAGATATTTAATAAGCATGCAAAAATATAATAATAGGAATAAATATTCCATGCATTCTTTTCCGGTGCAGTTTAGCTTTGTATAAGAGACACTAAGTGCAGTTGCATATGAATGCTGACACGATGTAATTACATCTGAGCATTGACAAAGTGCATTTAAAAGAAAATGATTTCAGTGGAACGCTGAAAATACGAATAGTTAAGATTGCAATCGAGATTGGGTTTCTGTATTTGAATAAGCGAGGAGGAGGCAACGATATGCCGTCAAGCAAACAGAACCAACTTGGTAAACGTTTTACACTTGGCCTCAATTTGCATTCATTTGGACCCCAGTATTCCCAAAAATATGTCTGGATATAGCCAGCAAAATCTTGTCTACCACACTGACAACATTCAGTTCAGGATCATAAATGGTGTGTGTGTGTGTGTGTGTGTGTGTGTGTGTTGGTGGTGGGGGGTGATCGCATCTAAAAAAAAAAAAAAAAAAGTAAAAAAAAAAAAAAAGTAAAAAAAAAAAAAGTAAAAAAAAAAAAACCAGGACGAAATAAGAACATATTTGAACCAGATGTATATCTTAATCGAAAATTTGTTAAAACAATAAAAATTAAAGAAGTCTTATCGGTTTCATTTTACAAAACTTAGTTGGGGATATATATCCAGACATTACGAACACTGATCACTGTCGAACAATGCAATGTCTGACTGCAAATGATCCAGACATTCTGTAATAACTAAAATTAGCCTACCTAGGGCAGAGGTAGCAGAGTTCACTTGCAAATACTCCATTTGCGACCTCACGCACTTATCTCAATTTCTTAAATTTCAGGATTGTCACCAACTGTCACAGTAGGTTGTCTTTAATCTTTTCCACGTTTAAATCTAACTTTCAAAAGCGATTTTTGTCTTGGAAAAGTCAGAAGTTATAAGGAGTTAAATGTTGGCTGGTAGGGGTTGGAGAGACAAACTTTGGTAAGGCGATGATCTGTAAAAGAATTATCACGAGAATATTCATTTTAGATATTCAGAATGGGTTAATATTTTCCGGGGATCCAAATATCTTTGAATTTCGTCCCTGTCAGTCATCGATTTCCTTTGATTGAAACCCGCGTATGATTTCCATATTTTTGGATGTTCTACTTGTTGTCAGACAAATACTACTCTCCATCAACAATAAAGATACAATCAAGAAAAGGGTCCTTTTTTTTCTGAACAATCTGAAGCAAGTTCAGACAATACGAACTTCTGATAATAAGGGTTAACCGTTATCTTTCCTTTAAATTTCTATAAACTGTACTTTCTACATCCTTCTCTTACGTGCTTCAACCTCATTCAATAGCTTTCTACCTTGAGTAGGTCTTCGGGCTTGAATTGGGTGAGCAATTAGCATAAAATCTACTTTTTGCCCACAGACTGTTTGTATTTGTCTACCTTGAATTATTCATTGTCGATTGATGACTTGCGTGTAAGTTCCCACAGGAGATTCAGATTACTGGAAGCAATTTTTGTTAATAACGACACACTAATTTCAAAGAAGTGTTGATGTTGTGAATATCTTCGACAGAACAATGAAATAATTTTAAATCTTGCAACATCATGATATTTCCTTCATTTTTAACATTTTAATTATTTTCTCTAGGTAATGAAATAAAAATCTCCCAAAAGAACGGACAGAGAGGTAAATTATACATACACTAAAGAAAAACAAAGTTCGTGTGACCAACAGACAACTTGCCTGAGTAACTTAAACCAGAAAAATCAAGAAAAGAAAAAAAGGAATCAAAGACCAAAAGACAAAAGCCTACCTATTCAGTAAAGTGCTCAACACCTATATTACCTAGACAGAACAAAAGAACGCTTCTCAACATCAACTTCTAACAAAGGAAAGTTCGAGTCGTTATTCGTGTTTCGCGATATTCAGACGACTAGAACGCGAATGAAAGACGGTGTCTAGCTTTAGATACCCATGGCTGTAACGCACCTAAGCTAATGCATCATGATATATTTTTAAAACTTGTGGATAATGCCCTCCATCAGTGTGGGAAAAAAGCAAGCTAAAAAATAATAAGCATGGTGACTGTACTAGTAGAGTGTTGGGGAGGGTCTTTGCTTATTTTCTTTTTCTCCCGTGAGGTAGGGCATTATTCACAGATTAAAAACAATATTTCCGTGATGCATTAGCGTAGGTCTGTTACTGCATAACTGTGTTTTATAGATTCTGCAAAAACGTTTGATAAGCGTCCTGGGTAAGACGTTAAACTACATCCGCGACCTGGGTAAGACAAATAAACTACGTCCAACAGCAAGGCCTCTGATCAGGAGATTTTGAGGAGCGTGGAAACGCCTCTTAATTGCTGGTGTTTCCAGGCCCACCCTGACCGGGGTGGTAGCATCTGTTAGGGTCCCAGCTATGGGCAAATAGTTAACCCCCAAACTAGGACTACATTCGAGTCCTGGGTATGACGATAAACTACGTCCAACAGCAAGGCCTCTGATCACAAGGTTTTGAGGAGCGTGGAAACGCCTCTTAGTTGCTGGTGTTCCCAGGTCCACCCTGACCCGGGGTGGTAGCAACTGTTAGGGTCACAGCTATGGAAAAAATAGTTAACTCCTAAACTGAGATAAAAAGCATTTTGAAAGTGTAAAAATAGGTTTTAATACCAGAAATGCTTTGTAAAAAATTGTTACCAGATATAAATTTTTGAAGAAAATAACCATTACCAGCAATACGTTTTTGAAAAAAAAAATATTACCACTAGCAATACATTTTTGAAAAATTATATTATCAGCAATACGTTTTTGAAAATATTACCAGAAATACAATTTTGTCGAAAAAAATATAATCAGAAGTAAATTTTTGACGAAACAAAAATATTACCTGGAAAAAAAAGTTGTCGGCATTAAGTGACCCATTGAGGTGTTGATATGCCGTAAAACAAAACAAAAACGAAACAAAACGTTTGATAATGCACGTCATGGAGATCTCTTGGAACTGCTATGCAACCTTGATATATTTGCTAAGGATATTAGGATAATCCAGAACTTATACTGAGAGTAAACCACATTCATATGGATAGAAAAAGAATTCAAGAAATACTGAGGTGTGTAAGAAAAAGATGTCTATTCTCACCAGCCATATTCAAACTTTACAGTGAAGCAATCACAAAAGAATTACAAGTTCTACTAGGATTAATTATTGTCAGTCATAATCTTAACAACATTAGGTTCGTAGATGACGCATATGAATATAAAGAGAAAAGAAAAAGTGTGAGAAATCCAGTCGGACGAATGAAGTACAAAGATGGACATTTATTTTGTTCCAGTAGTTTTAATTTTGCCGCCCAAAAAATGACAAATTTAAATAATTTTTCAATTGCCTTGGTTTTATTTTCTGCATGTTTAGGATTGTTACCTATACAATTAAATCTATTGGCTCATGTAAGAAAGAATTTTACTTTTAGATAATTTAAAGAAAACAAAACATTCAAGTAAAACTAACAGGAAACAAAGGCGAAAATGCAAGATATTAACAACTTGGTCTCACTTTCGACTGATGAAATATTTCGTTGTTATTGTACGTCGATAAAATGTTGCTTATAATTGGCGTCGTGTGATGACTGCCATTAGCATAACAACGGTATATTTCAGTGAAACCATATTGTATGAATGATGAATGTATAAAATTTGTAAATAAGAAACGTCATTCGGATATATATATATATATATATATATATATATATATATATATATATATATATGTATATATATATAAAATTAAGAAATATTTGTCTGTTCGCCATCCACAACCAATCGACTCCATGTCGTGCGTCTAATTGAGATTGTATACTAACTGGATAATACTTTTTGAAAGCATGCAAATATTTTCTTCTCCGGACATAAATAATACAAGTAATTATAATTTTACGGCGAAAGTTTCCAATTCATAGTTAAAGATTTTCTCTGTTTAATAGTCTGTTTCGATTTTAAACTAACCAAAAACAGAAGAAATAGCTTTTATTTTCATTTTACGCTACTAATTGCTATTATGCAGGTACTGTACAAGACCAATGTCACTGAAAATGAACTCTGAAATTGACAACAATAGATATTCTTTACTTGCAATTTTCCAACCTTGAGAAAATTAAAAGTCCTACCAGGGTTAATTATTTTAAATATGTAAGTGGCACAGTGTTGATAACAGAAAGGAAACCACACCATAAGAACGCTCATCAAAGTTAGTGAAGGAAAGTGAGAAAAAATGACAAAGAATAAATTGTAAGAAAACAGAATCTATGGATATCAGGAAAAGCAACAAACAAATATGCGAATTACAATTTGGAGATACCAAAATCAAGCGAATACAGAATTTTAAATATCTAATAATTTTTTTTTAACAGTGGTCAGAAAATGTGAGACCGAAATTGCATTGGGACAGTGAAACATGCCTTCCAAAAACTAAGGAAAGTATTAAGAAACAGGAAACCTTCGCAAAAAACAAAGAAAAGAGTACTGAAACATTATGTAATATCGCTCCTCCTATAAGGTAATGGATGCTGAAAAATCTTCTCTCAAATGAAGAAGAGAATACAAGTAAGAGAAATGTAGCTCTATAGAAGGGTTTCTGATAATCCCAAGGACTAAACATGTGAGTAACGAGGAAGTTCTGGGGTAAAATGGAAATAAAAAGATACATATACTGACAACCAGAAAGAGACAACTGAAATTTCTTGGGCATAAAATGAGGAAAGCGGGCTTGGAGAAAGAGGCAGCAGGGATGTGATTCTACAGAAGCATGCTGAAAATAACATGGACTGAACATCTGAGTAACGGGCAAGTTTTAAGGAAAATAGAAACAAAAATGACGCTTATATTTATAAAGAGTAAGTTAAAATTTCTAGGACATAGAATGAGGAAAGAGGGCTTGGAAAATTTGACACTTACAAGACACATTGAAGCAAGACTGAGGAAAGCAGCGAATAACCTAACTCATGAACTTGTCTAATTGGTTGACAAAACAGGGATAGGGAGACATAGCAAAAAGAGAAAATTAAGAGCTACAAAGAATAGGAAATTGTGGAGAGTCATGACTACTCACGTCATGCAAGGTCATGGTACATAGGAGAAGAATCACACCATCTTACCATAATAACAAGGAATCATTTTAATATCAGTAATTCCAGTGTTACACGGAGTAGACGGTTACTTAAGCTAGTAAAAATAATTGAGAATATTTCTTAGAAAATGATATATTTCAACACGAGAATATATATATATATATATATATATATATATATATATATATATATATAACTATTTAATATCATTTCAAGAATATATCCATGTATCACACTTTTACTCACTTCTTTCTCAAACTATTCCACAGGCATCGTATTCTCTTCGTGAAGGAGCATCGCCTTATATAGAAAACGGCACCAAACGTAAGTATTACACGGGTAGCTGGTGATGAATAGTCCTTTGTGCCGATATGATCGTGGGATGAACTGCCGGCTGGCCAGCCAGTCGTCCTTCCTAAAAAAAAAGATAACTGTAGGTGGTAGTTTTTTTACAGTGTTCACATTGCGCACTATATTTTACTTTGTATAATACGTAAATTTAAAAGCAAATTTAGCAAATAAAATTAGTATCTTTTCACCGCAGTTGTCGATCACGTTGGCGTATCAACGGAATTTTCGGATAGTAACGCGGATTTTCAAAATTGAAAGATTATTTAAACTTGATGGAAATCATTTGAATTTTTTAAACTGCATTTTGTTTTCTTTCAGGCTTAAAATTTATATTTTTGTGTTTTTGTCTGAATTTCAGGGATGCATAGTTACCATTATTTACATTATTCGGAATATTTCACTCATTTTTTTGTTGCTTGTATTACACGGTTTCGGCCGTTCTTCCTTTCAGCTTTCAATAGGCGTAATGTCAATCTGCGTAACCTACAGGGAATTCCGAACTGAACTCTTGATTTAATCTATGGGCGTAGACTGTTCTTGTTCCACTGCATATGTCTAGCGATATCTCGTCTAGATTTTTTTTTGTTTTTTTTAAATACGATCCACTATTAAAGAAAGTCAAACGACAGCAAGTTTTCAACAACAGCAGCTGCCATTAAAACATGAAGAGCAGCAGCAGCAACACTACTCAGCAGGCTAGTTAGGTTTAAGTCTCCAAGTCATCCAAAGAAAATTGTCCTACGTGACAATTGCCAGTATATTAAAGCGCTGGTTCGTGAATTTGATAATATAGTAATTGTGGACTGAGCAGTATGTGCTTTGGACTCAGTGGTAACGAAGCGTGCAATAACTGAGCAACACTAAAATAAAAAGTAAACATTTTTCAAATATTTTTGAATCTCATCTGTATTTTTCTATTTAAATTCTCCTTTTAAAACTGAACAATTTAAAAAAATACGGAAATGATCTTGATGGTAATTAATGTAGATAGTCGAACATAAAACATTAAATCGTTATGGGTTTATCCAGCAATAAGTAACTGAATCCCCCTGCTATCCTCTAAATTTATAAGAACCAGATCAGACAAAAAATGGAGTACTGTTGTCATATTTGCACAGGAACTGCCAAGACCTCACTCTCCAGCCTTGATAGAGTTCAAAAGCGTATTTGAGCCCTTGTGGGTGACGTATTATTCTCCATCCTTCAACCCCATTCCCACGTACGGGATGGGACAAAACTCTCTCTGCTCTATCACTACTTCCACGGAAAGTGACCGGACAAACTACACTCTCTGGTCCCGCCAAGACAAATCTTCACGGCAAGAACACGCCATGCCACTTACATCGTAGCAAATTACCCACATTCCATCGACCACCTCTTAATTGCTGGTGTTCCCAGGTCCACCTTAACCCGGGGTGGTAGCACCTTTTAGGGTCCCAGCTATGGGCAAATAGTGAACTCCAGGTTTTTCCATATCTTACCCACGTCCTGGGTATGACGTTTTTGAAACCATAGTGTTGCCAGCTATAAGTTTTTGAACGTCCTGGGTATGACGATAAACTACATCCGCGTCCTGGGTACGGCGATAAACTACATCCAACAGCAAGGCCTCAGATAATGTTTTCGGAAAAATAATGTTGCCAACTATACGTTTTTGAAACAATAATGTTGGCAGCTATCCGTTTTTGAAACAATAATGTTGCCAGCTATGCGTTTTTGAAACAATAGTGTTGCCAGCTTTTTTTTGTTTTTTTTTAAAACAATAATGTTGCTAGCTATACGTTTTTGAAACCATAATGTTGCCAGCTATAAGTTTTTGAAACCATAATGTTGCCAGCTATCCGTTTTTGGAACAATAATGTTGCCAGTTATCCCTTTTTGAAACAATAATGTTGCCAGCTGTACGTTTTTGAAACAATAATGTTCCCAGCTATACGTTTTTTGTTTTTAAACCATAATGTTGCCAGCTATACGTTTTTGAAACCATAATGTTGCCAGCTATACGTTTTTGAAACCATAATGTTGCCAGCTATATATTTTTGACTTTTAAAGTCACTCAAAATCATTTTCGGCATAAAGTGACCACTAAGTTTGAGATGCCGTTAAACAAAACAATTAATCAATCAATCAAGAACATGAAGAATTTATTTGCAAAAACTGAACCAAAAATTATATTGGATTTTCTAAAAAGAATTGATCTCTTATCAAAGATGTAGACTGATGTGTAAACAACATATTCTACCTTTTACCATTTTGCAAATAAAATGTCCTTATCAAATGGAAATTCTTGACTGAAACAAAAATACCTAGGATTATTTTGCAGTGTACAAGCAAATGAGCTCTACCTTGCTAAAAATGTTCCATACAAAATAGGCATTTAAAATTCATATATTTGGCATATATATATATATAAACTGGATTTGGCATTAAATAACCCGTAGTGGTTGATATGCCATAAAACCCAAACAAACAAACAAACCACATTCCATCCATATTACATCAGTGAGAAGTAAGTTCTACTTGAGCAGCTTCTTTCCGTGTACCACTCCTCTGTGGAACCCATTCTACTACAATCTTAACTTAAGGGTTAATCGCTATTTCTCTAATCTATACACACAAATGACTTCCTAACGTAACCCTTTACCTAGAGTGGCACCAAGGCCTTGTAAAGTGTGACTCTCACTGTAAAAATATATTTATTTCAGATTAGAAAATATCAACGTTCCATTATTTTTTGTCCGGCTCTGGGTCAGTCTCTAATATATGGTAAATTTCTTGATAGGGGAAAATGTCTTCCACTGCTACAAGGAATCTTAGGAATCAAGACAAACTTTATTCATATTCATTCTCCAAATAAATGCCAACATGTCGTCGATTGTTTGGTCTATTTTATGTCATATCTTTTAATAAGCTTTATTGTTCCTACTTTCCACCCACCTTAGAGCCAAATATTGGAAAATACGAAGGTGGAAGCCATTCACCTTGACAAGAAAATATAGTCATATTGGTGGGAAAGTCTAAACACCTGCAAGCAGTGAGCTACTCCACCCAAATTTTGTTTGTTCAATTTCATTTGTTTTACAGCCATGTGAAATTTTTGAGTCTTATTAACTGGGGCCTCATTCATTGCCATCTGACAATTATCTATAGAAATCCTATCGGTTGATAATCCCTGATAGTACGGGAAGTGAAGAATTGTTTAAAATATGTGTGTGCGCGTGCGCGTGTGTGTGTGTTTGTATGTAAGTGTTAGTGTTTCACATGGCTACCATATTTATCGGATCGAGCATTTCCGACCGAATGTCTCGGGTACTTTAAGTGTCAAAATAGAGTATTGCCATTCAAATGCCCACTTAATCTCCATGATCATCGAGATCTTGACACATGGATCCATTTTTCTGACATCACGGTCACCACCAACGCACAACAATTATCAGATTCTTTGTGATGGAGTCTTGCCTCACTTTAGGAAATGTACTGCTGATAATGAATGTCGACCCCGATGAGCAACCCCTAGTCAGAAAGCGAATGTCAATAAAAATACTTGAATTATATGAAGTAGAAGGAGAAATTGCTGCCCTAATTTACCACTATGCTATATATATGTTAAAGATATAGTTTTAAGCTATGCTATACTTATGTGTAAAAGTGCTCAATATCTGAGATAGAGCATATTTAGGTATGAAATATAAAAGTGAACACTGAGGTCAACACCGGGCAGCAAATAGTCTGTTTCATGCTCTGAGGAAATCTTCAGGCCTATCTGTATTGGGGGTGGGGATGTACTACAAAGTAGAAAAACATTTTTCGTGAGACACGTTTCATCCTTTACGACTTCATAGGATTAAATTTGTTACGTTGGTGCAACAACAGATGTGGACGAACGTGGGATGCTGGAAATTTTAAATCCCCCTCACTCTCTCTCTCTCTCATATATATATATATATATATGTGTGCGTGTGTGTGTTTCATATTGTTAAAACTGCAGAGATTTTGTGTCTATTAATCCTTTTTCAGTTGTGATGAGAACAACAGACGTTTTCACCCTATTTTAATTCATAGCAACAGAATACCTGTCACTATGGGTTATTTCACTAATCGCAAATTCAGAAATTAACAATTCAGAATAATGGGGTAACGAAAGAATATTTCCAGTTTCCTAAATGGACATTAGTTTATCCTTGATATACTAACGCAATGAAAGGAAGTACCAGGGTAGCTGAATGAAACAAATGCCAAATATGCATTGTACTCAACATGTGCCATACAAAGAATTATATACAAATATGTATATACCTGTCACTATTTGTCCATCACAGAGAAACTATAACACATATGGTTGAAACAAGAAGTGTGAATAGGTGAAAATCGGGTTTAAACTGTAATATGAAAAAGTGGAAAAACCCAGACCAGCGGTGTCTTTTGTGCTTCTTGTTAGAACTATGTGGTGTGCCTTTTCCCCTTGCTGCAGCATGTAATTAGATCTAACCTCCTCCCAGCGTATTCAGCAAACGGAGATTCTACACTCCCCGAGGTGACATCGCTCACCGATCGTCACTTGACGCTATTAACTTCGTCTTGTCAAAAAGGATATAATTTCTATCTGCGTCCCAATAATAGAGTTTTATTTAATAATGACCCCTAAGCTCAAGAATAATAATGCCCCCCACCATTTCGGATATACTAAAGAAAATCTATAAAGTACCCCCTATAAGTGAAAGTCTATATTCTCCATTTCACAAGCCCCTCCCTCAAATGTGTTGATGTTGTCTGTCTATTTATCACATAACATTGTTATAATTATTCTCTTTGATTGCTATTGTTGTTAATATCTTATTATGCCTTAATTTTGAGTTAAACTTTATCAGTGTAGTGCATGCCTAAGAAAAATATCGTACTGTAAAAAATAAAAAAAAGGTTCAGAACTTCTCTGCCCCCTCTCGGATAAAATGTGTTCATCAGCATCCGCTGTGAGTCTTGGAACATATCTGCTTCAAAGTAAGTTGGAGGTTTGGGGTGGCGGTTAATCATTTGATCCTATGCAATGTCACTAAAACGCAAGAGGGTTACAGGAAGTAAAAGAGAATTAGAATATTTTAGGACAAGGAACCGGAAACGCAATCCTAAACAGAAACCAAGGGATAAACTTCTACCATTGTTCAAAATGCAGGGAAGGTCTATGAAACGGGCGATAGGCGAACCTAACTTCTCCTATTAAAATATTTCTAATTGCATTTTAATCCGACATGAAAATTAATCCAAGATTAAAGTCGTCCATTACAATTTTGGAAGATTGATACAGATTTATTGTTATATTCAAGGAATAATTCAACTCCCACTGTTAGTAAGGTAGCGGCCATTCCATCTGACTGTCAAAAATGTGTCAGCCGGCAAAAAAACAAACAAAACCCAGAAGAAAATGACTGCAGGGATAATGAAGCATTTGTAAGGGGATAACAGGCATTAAAAGAGCCATAAAGTTAAACGAACGAAAACAAACTTTCCCCTCTCGTGATTTCGATTCTCATTGAGTGCCGTACGTCTGTACCTTTGTATCAGAGTAAGGTAACCTTGTAAAAGCCAATAGAATTTCTTTCAATGGCATGGAGTAAGGAACCTCCAGTTATCGGATATGGAACATTTCAATTAAACTCTCAAGGTAAGATTATTTATTGAATAAACATACCTTATTTTTCATACAATACATGGGATACCCAGTGACGTTCGAACTCACTGCATAGTAAGCAAATTAATGTAACTGGGATGCTTCTTTGTAGTGTAATGGTTAACATACAGGTCTTTATAATAGTCTGGCGCAAGGCCACTAATACTGGGTTTCCAGTTGGTATCGAACTTACTAAGAACAATTTGCAAGTTTAATTTTAAACATTGTACCACGGCGAAGAATTTGCTTTCGGGTAATTATTACCGGAATCTGTGATATCTTCATATGAAGAGGAAAATTATTATTTAAGGACCAATTATTGATATTACAAATGAATTTTATTTAGTTTGATACACTTAAACACGTAGAAAGTTACCCTAAATATGCATCAAGTCTTCTTCATTGTTCCGGGATTTTAACATTTTTTATTTTATTATTTTTTTCTTTGTTGTTTGCTTTGTGATTTGTTTCTTTCATTTTTGGGTTTTTTTCTTAATTATTTCTCTCTCTATCTCCCTCTCTCTCTCCCTCTCTCTCTCTCTCCCTCTCTCTCTCTCTCCCTCTCTCTCATTATTCTTTTATCTTTCCTTCCTTTTTTGTTATCTTCGTTTTTAATCCACTTTCTACTGACCCGTTTTCTGTTCTTACTTGCTCTTCTCTTTTTCGCCTTCAGTCTCTAATCTCTTCATTCACCTTTTTGCTCACCTTCTTCTTCTTCTTCTTCTTCTTCTTCTTCTTCTTCTTCGTACTAACTTTTCTTTCTTGTTAAAATATTTCATCTTCCCTATTTTCTTCCTTCTCTTTTTCCCTTTTCTTGTATGATTTTCCCCTTCACATGTTTCTTTCTTTTTTTCACTTTTCTTATCCAGGTTTTCCTCTTCCGTCTTTTTCATACAACCTTACTTTTTTCTAACACGCATTTTCCATTCATACCAACATTCAGACCTGGAGATTTTCGAATGAACTCTCGACCTTTCATCAACCAATCAGATCTGGGCGTAACAACTGGAAATTACGCTATTTTTTGTCGCCCTTAAGCGTGCGTAATCTTCATTAACCAACTTTTCTTCCCCTTCCTCTGTAACGCGATGTCAATCCAGACACTTAACCTTTGTCCCTGTCCCGCTTCTCATCATCCTAGGTTACATCAGAGGGTGGAGTCAGCGCACAATAAATAAATAAATAAAACTTTAAATGCTCAGTGTTACAAAATATAGTGCACTATTTATGGCATCCGGCGATGACTGTTCTTGCTTATATGCTAAAAATCTATCAACCTCAAGCCTAACGAAAGCCTCCGATGGTAGCTCACTAAATGACCAGCAAGCATCATCTATATATAAGATTCTGTAACATGTTAGCTGTTTGTTATACCCTCTAAAATAGCCAAACATTGACCGATCGAAACCAAATTATTATGAGAAGTACAAAGGGTAAGGGTGGGGTACAAACTATACTTAGTTTTACTAGTGTGTGTAGCTTAGTACAATAAATTTTCATTGTTTTGGAAAAATTAAAAGTTTTATTATTTAACATATAAAATACTCACACTATTTTGAAAACAATTTAATGATTAAAATAACAAATAATTATTTAATAAAAATGCAATATTGTTTCTTTGCATATCTTTTCTTTAATTTTTTATATACAAGAATTCAGTTTCCAGTTTGCCCTTTGTAATCCGAGAACTATAATAAATAATGATAGTCTAGAAACGGAATTCTCTCTCCATCCATTTGTGAACATTTTTTCTTTCGGGAGAATATAATGTAATGTGTATTACAATACGTGGTGTAAACATTTTAATGTTACTGATGTTGTTGGTATCTAGACTTTCAATTTTTCCATTGCTCTACCCATTACGTAAATTATGGATTTCCCTACTAGATTCCCTTGAAAATCTGAGTAGCAGGTTTTTTTACTTGATTTATTTCTTACCTCCTCTCAGAGGGTCTTGCCAAAACCCACAACACTCTCCTCTTGGCAAGTCGGATCACAATGTAGTACCTGTTAATATTTCATTCCAATCATCCATTAGACATGAACCTTCTCATTCCGTTGCCAGCATGCTGATTGGGATTCTCTTCATGACTTTCTTCGGGACACACACCTGGACTGACATTTTTAACCTTCATATTGAGAATTACGCCACTGGGGTTTCCTCTTGGGTCAAATCCGGCATAAATGCTTTCATTCTTTCTCGAAAATACCAGGTGAAACTTCAATCTTCTCTATGGTTCACGCCAACATGTTCTGTGGCTATAGCCACAGTAACCACTATTTGCGGTATTATCAGTGCGACAGTTCTCATCATGACAGACACCTATTCGTGGCTGCACGTGAATGTAAATGTGGCCTCGAAAGAGCTAAGCCTTCGTTTGAATGAGGCACCGTATTGCATCTAACAATTTGGCTCTCGTGTTTACTGGTGGCTCCTGTAATAGTGTGTTAAATAAGAATAAGTCTTCTATTCCTCCTCTCTTCACTCAATCTGAGGCTTTAACATCTTTTTGCTGATGATATGCCCCGGAAAGGGATATATGGGTTCGAAGTAGCAAAGTGGTTTTGGGCTACTGTAACCGAGTAGGACAATCTAGCAGGTAACCGTAATGGACTGCTCCTCGTCGTAGTGGTAGGCAATAGGCGTAGACAATAGGCGTAGTTCATGTACCTCCATATCAGTCTGTATTTATGGCTGACACCAGCCAATCATATTACTGTGAGGGGGAACCCAGATGTATGTATATTCATTACATCAGCTGATAAAGCAGAATCTTTCGCCAGTAATTTCTCCTTAAACTCTACTCATAACTCATCTGAGGAATCCTTGCCTAACTTCCCACTAAGAACCGAGTGAGGATGGCAGTTGACGATATATGCATATAGTGAAATGCATATCACTCAAGTAAGTTGAGTGATATGCATATAACCCCTTCTATAGTTTCTGTTTTCATCTCTCATCTGGATCGAAAAAAATCATGCGTACATAATGATATCGCCGTAATAGTCCTTAAGAAGTGTGCTCTCGAACAGGCTCATGTTCTCTCTGAACTTTGTAATAAATGTTTCGCTGCTTCTTGCTTTCCTGATTGTTGGAGATTCTCATCTGTTGTTCCGCTTTTTAAGAACTCAGGTGAACCGGCTGACCCTTCCAACTATAGGCCTATGAAACTTCTACCACGTTTTGCGAAACTTCTAAAGGCCCTAATCAATGCTGAATTGGTTAAGCATCTCACACTCTGCAGCGCCTTCTTTCAGACAAGCAATATGACTTTCGTTTCTCTAGGTCAGTTACTGATAATAATTGCGGAAAGAGATTATCAATCTCTAGATAAGAATGAAGTCTGGGCTTTGGACATCTCGAAACCTTTTGAAAGGGTTTGACATAGACGTCTTCTTTATAAGTTGAAAAGTTATCGTCTCATAGGCTAAATTTTTGAACTGATCCAGTCTTTCTAATCAAATCGTAAAATAAAATATATTCTTCTAGATCCTTTTGTACTAATGCAGGTGTCCGCTAGAACTCTATCCTTCGTCCCACTTTGTTTTAATTTTCATTAACAACTTTCCCGGAATCATCCGCTCTCAACTATGCTGATGACGCAACCATTTATTCTTGTCTCGATAGGGTCAAAATGACCGCTGATGTCGATACGAACTTCAGTTTGTTGTTAACTAGAGAAATGGCTGGTTTGTCAATATTAACATCCCCAAAACTAAACTGTTCGCTATTAATCATCCGAGAGACCACCATAACAGATGTTAACCTGAAGGAGAGTAAATTGATTCGCCTTCTCGGGTTAACATTCTCAGCAGACATAAATTGGAAAGACTGTATTGAATCCATTGTTAGGTCAGCTGCTATGAAAGTTGGTTCACTGTGTTGGACATTTTTCCCCTAAATCTATCTTACCTATCTATAAGTCTACCATTCTTCCATGCTTAGAATAATGCTGCTATATATGATCTTGAGCTCCTTGTTTGTATCTAGATACCCTTGATAAAGCCTAAAGAAGAATCAGCAATATTATTGGTCCTGATCTGGCCTCTCGACTTCAATCAATTTCCAAACGCAGTAAATTTGCTTCCCTCTGCCTTTTCTATAAACACTTTCATGACATTTGTTCAGAAGAGCTCTTCGCTATACTACTTAGACTTTATGAATGTAAGCGCGGTACTAGAATGACGACAAGGTTTCTGCAATTTACAGTTTAGTTGGCTATATATAACTGTAAGTTCTATGCAAACAGTTTGTTTACTCGCACTTCTCGTTTGTGAAACTCTCTCGCTGTTCCATGAGTGTTGGGATAAAAGCAACAATAATAAGATGGAATAAAACTAGTAATAAAATAATAGTAATAATGAAGAGTGTATAGAGCCAGAGTGTTGGAATAAAAAGCAACAATAATAAGATGGAATAAAACTAGTAATAAAATAATATTGATAATGAAGAGTGTATAGAGCCAGAGTGTTGGGATAAAAAGCAATAATAATAAGATTGAATAAAACTAGTAATAAAATGATAGTAATAATGAAGATTGTATAGAGCCAGAGTGTTGGGATAAAAATCAACAATAATAAGATGGAATAAAACTAGTAATAAAATAATAGTAATAATGAAGAGTGTATTGAACCAGAGTATTGGGATAAAAAGCAACAATAATAAGATGGAATAAAACTAGTAATAAAACAATAGTAATAACGAAGAATGTATTGATCCAAGGCGTTTCGAAAATACACAAAGAATGAATATGAGAATAATGAGAAATCTAGTAATAAAATTATAATAGATCAGCTTGTGGCCTGGGCATATCACTTGTCTTAGCAGCAGATATAACCTATATTTCGCATGCTGATTTTCAAGGCCACCAAACCAACTTGGTAACCTACAAGTTTCAAGCTTCCCTTGAGAACTAAATTCGAAAACTATAATCTCTCTCTAAACCACCCGCATACGGATAAAAAAAAAAATCATTAAATACACGAAAATAGAAAGAGATGAAAGACAAGAATGTCTTCTCATCGAATTTATTCAACCGATACAGTAAAGGTGATTCTGAGAGACTAAAAAAGTGCTATCAATATTCTTTATTGATTGCCACAATCTTAACAACATTAGATTTGCAGGTGACACAGTGTTGTTAGCAGGCAGAGGAAGGAAAATGCAAGTACCCCCAGAAAAGGTAATAAAGGGAAGCGCGAACAAAGGATTAACCTCTAATTGTAAGAAGATAGAATGTATGATTACCAGCACAAGGAATAACTGAAGATGCGTAGTATAAAGTGGAAACACCAAAATCAAGCAAGTAAACGAATTTAAATATCTAAGAAGTGTTTCAACAGAAAACAGATGTGACACCGAAATCCGAATGCGCGTTGGGATAACGAAAGATGCCTTCCAAAACCTAAGCAATGTATTTAGAAAGAGAAAAATCGCGTTAGAAACAAAAAATGAGTACTGACTCGTTATGTCATATCAGTTTTGCTATAAGTGAATAATGAATAATCTCCTTATAGATGAAGAAGATACTTGAAGCAAGATAATTGTAGTTCTAGAGATAGGATGCTGAGAATTTCATGGGCTAAACATTTGAGTAACGAAGAAGTTTTAGGATAAAATGGAAATAAAAGGATACTTATTCTAAGAACCAGAAAGGGACAATTGAAATTTCTCGGGTATAAAATGAGGAAAGAGGGCTTAGAGAGTGTCGCAAAAGAGATGCTGTTCTACGGAAGGATGCTGAGAATAACATGGACTGAAGATGTGAGTAACAATGATGTTTTAAGGAAAATGGAAACAAAAAGATCGGCCATATTTAGAAAGAGTTAATTGAAATTTCTAGGACATACAATGACGAAAGAGGGCTTGGAAAATTTGCCGCTTACAAGACACATTGAAGCGAGACTGAGGGAAGTAGCGAATATGCTAGCTAATGTGCGTGTCTGGATTGGGAGAGATAGCAAAGAGACAATCTTTATTAAGATATATAAAGGACAGAAAGATGTGGAGAGTCATGATCACACAAATCCTGAATGGACAAGACACAGAGAAATCTGAAGGAAACGCAAAACTCTCGGCAGGAAATTGAACTCTGCCGATTCCATTTTTTGCGTCGATAACTTTTAAGGCACCTGTTACCGACACTGTCTTAAACACACACTTGTACATGCCCGCGTTAATTAACGTAATTGAATATGCAAGGTTTTCCGTGTAATAATATGTTCACAAGTGTATACAAGCATGCATGTATATTCTTATTGCAAGGGCGTGTATCTCATGAGGAGATGCAGAGATTGGAGGCGAAATATAAGCAAAAAAAAAAAACACAAAATATTCAATGCATTTCCTCCACTTTACCTCTTTTTCAACCTTCACTGACCAATATGTGCACATATGGTCGCATCAACGCACGTCTATTTATAAAGCACAAAGTTTGTGTGCCTATCCGCGGAAAAATAAATCTATAAATTTATTGTTATGTGTGTGTCTAGAAAGACATTCTTTATGCTAATAATGATTTTGTCAATTTAATATGACCTACTAAAAAATAACTATTAGAAATTAAAAGAATTTACTTTTTATGTTATTGTTCACCCAATATGAGGCTCAAGAGCCACTCAAACCACCGAACTGTTTTGCTTTATGAACGTAAGAATTGTATACCATGAGGATAGGTAGTATACATAACGGTTGTGCGAAAACAAGATGTTAACATTGTTAGTGGTCGCGGAAGAATCATCTTCGGAGTCTATTCCACGAAGCAACGGCTCTTGATAAGAAGCCGTCCAAATGGAATTTATCAAAACTTAATATAGAATTCCTTATAAATACTTAGAAAATTAATAATGGAATTAATTAAAAAAAACAAAATAATAACATCATTAAACCTGACGCAGGAACTTACAAACTACACTGTATAAATATCCCACAAAATACATAGATTATATATCAAGGAATTCAAAAAAAAAAAATTATATATATATATATATATATATATATATATATATATATGTATATATATATATATATGTACATGTATATATATATATATATATATATGTATATATATATATGTATATATACATATATATATATATATATATGTATATATATATATATATATATGTATGTATATATATATATATATATATATATATATATATATATATATATATATATATATATATATATGTTTGTGTGTGTGTGTATTTGTGTATTCGGGCAGCAATCCTTCTTTCATGCACATTTTATTGAATACGACAGACAAGGTGCTTTTATTTAGTTTTTATACCATTTCTCAAGCGATCTAATAATCTTTTTCTAGTGAAAAATTTTTTTAATGAAAACATACATACAACAAACTATTTCTTATTTAACAGTTAAAATATTTAATCCTTGTAAATTGCTAAATGTATAGCCGAAAGCGATCGGATAAAAAGAACATTCGGACAGTTTTTTTATAATTTATCACCCGAAAAGAAAAAAAAAATTAGATTGCATGAGAAATTGCATAAAAAAATATATATAATTATATAAAAAATTGTAAAAGCACCTTGTCTGTTGTATTCAATGAAATGTGCATATATATATATATATATATATATATATATATATATATATATATATATATATATATATATATAAAAGTGAACACTGAAGTCAACACTTAGAGGCGACAGGCAGTTTCATTGCTAGGCGCAATCGTCAGGTGTTGACTTCAGTGTTCACTTTTACATTTACACACGCTCTATCTCTGATATTAAGCACTTTATCTCATAAATATAGTACACCTTAAGAGTATATTTCTTCATATATATATATATATATATATATATATATATGGTGGTTGCCAACTCTTGTCTGAGTTCGGTCATTACCACATATCTTTTGGGAGAATATCTACTGATGTGCTAAACGAATGTGGCTCCTTAGCCCAGCAAGGGACCTACATACTCTGGCACAAACAGAGTACTTAAGGGTGTTACATTATTATTCAATTTAAAATGTCGCATGAAACCGCTTCTGGAACCACATGTCTTAGCGCAAATATCATATTTCAGTTGTTGGATATCTACGGTTATATAGTCAATTGCCACCCTCCGTCGATGCCCTCTTAAGTGATTCCAATAGACCAACCATCGACAAACACACTCTTCCTCAATGTGTACACGTCAGTTCGAGCTGCCTGCGGGTGTCTTCAGGAAGTTCAACAGGGACGCCATGACGCACATCTCTTTTACGCATTGCGTGCCTCCACTTCTCCACCTCAAAGTAGCAGCTTCCACTCCGAGCGTCCCCATTCCAATTATTGCGATCAGACGCACATTCTTCCTAGTGCTAACAAGGAACCCTGCATTTCTTCAGCGCATCCTTGATGTAATCCTTAAAGCGCGTCTTAAGATTGACGGCATTTCTCGTCCCTGTTCGCAGCTCACCATATAAAAATTGGCTTTGGAATACGACTGTCATCCATTTTGACGAACTGGCCTGCCCACTGAAATTGACGTTTTAGAACCAAGGACTCAATACTATCACAGATTCTCTCCAGCGCGTTTACATCACAAACAAACATGTGCCAGGTAATGCCAAAGATACGGCAAACACACAAATATATACTCACGGGGGTACACACGCCCACAGGAAGAGTGTGTATGTGTGTGTGTATCTGTATATACATATATGTGTATGCTGATTCCTTATTATAAGACAGTAAGTATATATGGGGATGGAATACCCATATGCAGGTTAACAGGAACACGCACGCTCACAGGAACGGGAAGACATCGTTCATCAACACATCTATCATCACCACACCATACCAAACGTAATGGTCTTATTAACACTTAGGCAGAAATTCACTTTGCCAACAATCCAGAAATGAGATAAGGCTCACTAACAAATACAACAATGAGACATTAAAAGGACATAAGGAAAATTTATTCCATTTTAAAAATCTATTTATTTATTTGCCGGAAGAACGGCACGAGACTGGAAACCCGTGTAGCAGAAATATGAAGAATAAAATATATATACTAAAACAAATCCACATTGTAACCAAAAACGTTTTCAGTTTCTCTCTTTTTTAAAATATAATTTTTTCTCTCGTTGGAACAATTATAGCCTTTTAACCTTTTCCCCATATATATATATATATATATATATATATATATATATATATATATATATATATATATGTGTGTGTGTGTGTGTGTGTGTGTGTGTGTGTGTGCATACAACAAATAAGGTACTTCGATTTATTTATTTTATGAAATTTCTCATGTCATCTAATAATTTATTGTATTCATACGATAAATTATATAAAAACTGCCCGAATGTCCTTTTTATCCGAGCACTTTCGGCTATACATTTAACCATTTTCAAGGTTGAAAATATATTAACAGTTAACAAGAAATAGTTTGTTGTATATATGTATTTATATAATATTTTAATTTTCAAAAAAACGGTCAAGATATTGTCTCCATGTTCATAGTTCATATTATTGTTGTTTTTCTGTTTTTAATTATAAGGCTGCCATTACTTTTAGGCTTTTTTGCAGATGATGCTGTTATATTTGTGTTGTCAACAATTATGTTAAGAATAGTGTGTGGTAGGTCTAGATGAATATTTAAATGAGATCTAATTCAGCTATGGTCAGAAAGGTGTAGAGTGAGTCTAACATGTTGTAGTATGGTCTCTCTCTCTCTCTCTCTCTCTCTCTCTATATATATATATATATATATATATATATATATATATATATATATATATAATATTAGTGGTAAATATACATATATATGCAAAGTCCACAGGTGCATATACACACATGTATATTTTTTGAATAAAAAATTCCGAGAGGATAGAATCCAGGTAGAACTCAATGTCCAGGGCAGAGTAAGGATATAATAAAAAGGCTCAAACACTAATATTCCATGGTCATAATTTATTCCATTGGAATCGTAAATACGATCCAATTCATCAGACCTACAAATTCAAAAAGAAAACGGAAAAGAACAACTCCGGAAATAAAAATAGAATTTAGAGAGAGTGTAAGTATGAGAGTGTGGGACGAATGTTAGTTCTAAAGAGAGGGGTAACATACGAGAGAATTTGGGAGATTAAAACTTAACAGAGAGGGTTTTTTAAAACTAGGTGTGAGTGGAAGGGGGAAAAATGTATGTTGTCGGATGTCTAATACATTAAAGATACATTTCGTGGTGACATACACATACCATGGATGATCTAATGTTAAAGATCAGAATAAGAAGGAGGGAGAGGTAAGGAAAGAAGTGGTGGGGAAGAAAGATGGGGCGGGTGAAAAAAACAATTGAAAGGGACGCTGTGTAATTGAGAAAATTTGACAAAAATAATATCGACTACAGGTTACAAATCAAATATAAACATATAAAGAATAAATATAACGATTATCTAATCTAGCAAGGACCTATATTTTTATGTTCAAAACACATGCAAATACACACATACACAATAACTTATATGTATATACATACACATAGGCGTGTACCTACATACACACATACATATACCCATGTACACATATACACATATATCCACATATCCACACAAATACACACATACATATATACACACACACACATATACACATATACATATATCTGATTCAATATCTTAGCTCTATCTCTGATACTAAGCGCTTTCTAATAAGTACCGCGCATATAATATACAAATAATTACACCTACATATATACATATACACATACACATATACACACATACATACACACGTATATATATATACACACATATACACACACACATACACACATACATACATGTACATACCCACATATATATATATATATATACACATACACACACATATATACATATATATATATATATATATATACATATATACATACACATACATATACATACACATATATCCACCTATACCCATATACACACATTTTCCACATACATATACATAAATACATACACATGCACACATATACACATATATACATACACACACAAATACATATATATATATACATACAAAAATGCACACACACATACCTTCATATACACACATAGATCCATACGCATCCATTCCTTACACATTTACCCACATATATACATACGAACATACGCATACGTGCACATAATCATATATACCTGAAACCCTACATTTCTATACAATTACATACACCCATTTAAACAAATAAACAATATATCCCTGTATCTATCCGTCTAGCTATACATACATACATATATACGTACATATACACCCATATACATATATATATGGGTACATACGTACCAAAACATACACACATATATATACACACATCTCTACATATACATCCATCTACATATACCTACATCCATATACGTATACACGAATATACATATACACACATACGCATGCATATACATATACATCCATACATATACCTATACACACACACCTAAATATATACCCACATACACACGCAACTAAGTACATACATACATATATACATACACAGACACATATACATGCATACACACACATATACACATATACCTACATACATACATATACATACATACATATACATACATATACATACATATAAATTAGAATTTTAAATCTAAATATGTAAAATTTCAATAATTTAGGAGTAAAAAAAAAATTAAATACATAGCGCATCGCATAAACATACACAATGATCTATATAGAGATAAACAAAATAAACATAATAGTCATTCCGTTAAAGTATCATGCCCGATGTTTTGAACCAAGATGGAACTGACATAAGTGACAAAATGTTACAAAACGGTGTTTATGTTTTGAATCGTTTCTTATGTCTACATTTAGAAAATATCTCATTAAGAAGATTCAGCAGTTCATCTTGATTCTTATCTTTGATAATAGAATTTTTTTTCCACCATGCACAGATCACACCGATCGCGGAAGTTATTAGGTATTCTGGCTTTTATGTTCAAAACACATGCAAACACATGCAAAAAGGTCCTTTATTCTTTATATGTTTATATTATTCTTTATATTTGATTTGTAACCTCTAGTCGATATTATTTATGTCAAACTTTCTCAATTACACAGCGTCCCTTTCAATTTTAATTTCACCCGCCCCATCTTTCTTCCTCACCACTTCTTTCCTTACCTCTCCCTCCTTCTTATTCTGATCTTTAACATTAGATCGTCCATGGTATGTGTATGTCACCACGAAATGTATCTTTAATGTATTAGACACCCGACAACATTCATTTTCCCCCTTCCACTCACACCTAGTTTTAAAAAAACCATCTCTGTTAAGTTTTAATCTCCCAAATTCTCTCGTATGTTACCCCTCTCTTTAGAACTAACACTCGTCCCACACTCTCATACTTACACTCTCTCTAAATTCTATTTTTATTTTCGGAGTTGTTCTTTTCCGTTTTCTTTTTGAATTTGTAGGTCTGATGAATTGGATCGTATTTACGATTCCAATGGAATAAATTATGACCATGGAATATTAGTGTTTAAGCCTTTTTATTATATATATATATATATATATATATATATATATATATATATATTCGGACAGTTTATTTATATATACGCATATTATTTATATAAATCAAGCAACTTTTCTGCCGTATTCAATGAAATGTGCATGAAAGAATGATTGCTGCCTAAATACACAAGTTTTAGATATACATACACACACACACACACACACATATATATATATATATGTATATAAAGGGGATATTGAAGGCAAAACACACAGGCGACAGTCATTTTCATGCTACTATATACATTAATCAATTGACCCCAATCAAAGCAATAATACCACTAAATTGCACGAAGCTACTGGAAGTGAGAGACAATGAAAAAACTTTAGAAGGAACCTGAAATCCTAAACAGGAAACAAAGCATATACTTCTACTCTTGTTCAAAATATCGTGGAGTAGTGTGAAATACACAATAGGTGCATCTATCTAATCATATTGAGTAAACATTTCAGAGTTTAGGAAGCGATCTATTTGATTTGGAGTAGACTTTAAAAGGAGCCGGAAACCCAATCCTAAACAGGAAACACGAGATAATCCTCTACTCCTGTTCAATAGACCAGGGTGGAGTGTGAACCTGATAATAGATGAACCTATTAATATTCTAACAGAATTCTATTCTTCTATTATTATATATATATATGTGTGTGTGTGTGTGTGTGTGTGTGAGAGAGAGAGAGAGAGAGAGAGAGAGAGAGAGAAGAGATGAAGAAAGAAAGAATATATAGTTTTTATATCCCTCTGTTCATATCTGGTTTTATGCATCATTTTTCTATCAAATCCATGTATCTCAGTTTATATCAAATCCATGTATCTCAGTTTATATATATATATATATATATATATATATATATATATATATATGAGGGCTTGATACTATAATTCAATTTAATTTCAATAATTATATTGAGGTTTTTGGCTCTTGATTTTGAAACATGAGAACTCTTATGAAGCGAAGTAATCATATTTTTTTTAAATAATTATAATTTAAACTCTACTTTTGTATGGAGTACTGTTTTTGAAAAATAAGAACAAATATACTAAAGAACCCCGGATTATTTACCTAACGTGTTCTTTCCTATTTTTCTACATATTTGCACGCACACGCACACACAAAGACACACACACACACACACACACACACATATATACATATATATATATATATATATATATATATATATATATATATATATATATATATACACTCACGCCCTGTTTTGATTGCTCTGTTAAGATGGAAGTTCTCTCGTTTCCTTTTGACATGATCAGAATTTTCTAATCTAGAATTGTTTTCTCTTTAACCATTATTTTCCCGCCCGATCCTTATCAGTTGAAACTTTCCCACCTGTTCGACTCACTTCATCTCTGTCATGACATACTTCTTCTCTATCTGGTTTCTGTCGAATTTATCAAAATATTTTTAATTAAATCAGAATCAAAATAAGTTGCATGTATTGTAAAGTGTGCACGCACTTGCATACAATCTTCTAGTTACACTTCTTGGTTGTTAGAGACAGTCAATCTCTCGCTCAGAGGATTCATGTGTCTCCACATTTTCCCTTCTTTTGTTACTCTCAGCAACGTTCTGCTTTTAAACCAAGCTTGTATTGCTTTATACTACTTATTAAGTTATACATCTGCACAAATCAAATACTAAAAAAAAAAAATGAAACTGTGTACTTTTTTGCAACTCCTATTTCCATTCGGTGATGAAGCAGCCTCACTAGCTACAAAAAGCTTAGCGTACAAAATGCAAGGTATATCCTCTTCAGCACTTTCAAAATATTCTTATTTATTAAGTATAGAGCACCCAGTGAGGCTCGAATTCATTACATACGATCGCGGTATTTTTCCACTGTATCAGGCTAAATAATTCTGAACCTTCCTTCAAGCAATATCGAGGAACTGGGAGCGAAGAATTTTCATATACAATTTGTAATTCTATATCTATCAGTTCTTTCCCGTTGAAATTGGTAAAGAGACTTTCGACATCTAACGTGAGGTTTACTTGAGTGAAGTATTTGAAGAAATTTAATTTATTTTAATGTTTTGAATTTGATATACAGTAGTAGCAATTACAGAAATCATAGGATTTAGAGTTGAGGCATATTTATCCATATATGTAGTCACACCCCCAATAATAATTCAGAAAAGTTATAAATATATGTTTACAGAATCGATTACAATGTAAAATTAACTTTTTTGTTGAGAATAGAGACTTAGTTTAAAAACAACATTAACTATTCTAGATACAAATAAACTTATTACAGCCAACAAAACCGAAATCGAATCCGATGGACAGCTGTAAATTTTCTTCTAGTGTCCGAAACAAGATGGAAAGATAGGCATAGAATATAAATAAACTGATAGAAGCTGTAGATTTTGATGTACTAGCAACTCGACTATACCCTACTTCAAAACAAGAATCCCAACTTCTCCACAATTTTTGGCGGGTTCCATATTTACAGATGGTAGCTCCAGTTAATATGGTTGCCTTGTATATCCATAAGATCCAGTCAGATGAACTAAAACGAAAAGTAAGTCAAGCACTAGAAGAGACCAAGCCGCCCAAATTAAACCTCACAAGGGAATAAAAGTTGGCCATGAAGAGCTTACAGAGTGATACAAGTGTCATTATGCTACCAGCTGATAAAGGTAACGTTATGGTGGTGATAGACAAGTTGGAATATTCAGGGAAATTGACAAAGCTAGTTGGGGATGGCAGCTATAGCAAGTCGACGGAGCCGACTGTACGGAGAGGAATCTGTCACAGATCCTAAATATGAATAATGACTATTTCCAATAGCTGACTCAACGTGACACAAAGCGGCAACATTGCCAGTGTCTCTCCAAGAGTTGATATCGTGTTAAGACTTGCAGATCCCGGTTGATATAGTCAATACTCTGAGACATGTTTGTCATATGTGATCAACTCAAACCCCTTTCTGAAATCAATCCGATGGAATCCTATCCATAACAATTTGATTTTAAGCTTGGATTCAGTTAGTCTGTTAATCAGGGTTCCTACAGATGAGGTGTAATATTTTATGTTTTGATTTTAAAGGAAAGAATTACAGCCTGATGATGAGGACATGAAGTTCTTGAAAGTACTTGCTGCTCTGAAAAATACACCAGATCCATCTGACAACAATTTTGTACATAAGGATCGCATCATTCAGTGGATTGTTAGTTTAATGCTTATATTAAGTCTGTTAGCGAAGAGATTTCGCCATTAATGGTTAACTGGTCGTTGATTTCTCTTTTTCCTTTTTTTTTGTCATACCGGATTTATAATCACCCATCTTCCTTCGTATGTAGAGAAACGCCTGCCCGGCCTGAGCAAAACATATGAAGGATTTTATTTTAATTTTCAACTTACTTAAAATCCTAAACTTTAATCTAAAAAATGATTAAGACTTCTCTCACATTCATCGCCGTCTCAGTATTGAGAGGAAAACTGAAATTGATTTTTAATCAAGTCAAAAGGTTATCCTATCAATGGTAGAACCTAGATGTTATTAGAATTTAAAGCCTTTTTTATGATAAAATAAATACAACCATTTGATCAATTAGAACTTCCCCCATTAAAAGCAACAAAAAGAAAAAAATGGAGGCAACTGATATGGGGTTCTACAGAAGGATGCTTAAAATACCATAGACGAAGCATGTAAACAACGAGGATATTTTAAGGAAATGGGAAAAGAGACAGTTGATGTTTCTGAGTCATATAGTGAGGAAAGGAGGTTTGGAGAATTTAACACTTACGTAATATAGTGAAGGCAAGTGGGACATAGATAAACAGCGAGCAGCCTACCTAAACTAGCTTGTGTAAAGTGATGGCAGAACAAAGATTGTGGGTGGGGATAGTAAGAAAAGAAAACTATCACAGAGCTAAAAATGCATAGGAATTTGTGCTGAGCCATAATCGTTCACATCTTGGAAGGACACAGCAAATAAAAGATGTTTATCTTTGTCGGTATATACATACGATCGAAAAAAATATGTAAGAATTTTACTCAAGGACGATTACATTTCTTGTTAACAGGAAATAAGAATAAACAAACAAAATAGTGCGTTGTCATTGATAGCAGATTTTGGCGCACACACGCAGATACGCACGCAAGCAAACGTACAAATGAAGATGTTATCGACAAGAAACCATTCATAACAGCCTTTTTATGTAAAGATAAATACACCTAACTTTACCTACTTGTCATGTCCGTCAAATACCTTTTGTCATTTCAAGAATATTCCATTTTTTATTTTGTTTTTTATTTGACGGAAAAATATTTGAAAATGTTTCATTTCTGATCGTCTTTTTGAGATTAAAAAAAAAAGGCGTGAGAGTTTATATCCAAATTTTGGCATGACATAATGGCTGTTTACTAGCATTTACAGTGTCAGTGGAAGTTACTTACCTCCAAGTAACATAAAACTGAGTTCGAAATGCAAATAGAAATCTCAGTAAAAACATATACCATTCTTTTATATATAAAAGAACGCTTTCTCCTTTGGTCGGCCAACAATACTTAAGGTTTTATGTGTACATTAGTACACAGTCCTCAAGCAAGCAGCCAAACTTATTATCAATCAGTTAAGTGACAAATTTTATTAATGTATTAATCTTATATATATATATATATATATATATATATATATGTGTGTGTGTGTGTGTATGTGTGTGTGTGTGTGTGTGTGCAAATTTTGTACAGAAATGTTTTGAACCGTTCCACTCCCAAAAATCTAGCCAAATGTATGAACAACAGAACTTTTAGTAGGGAAAGACTCTTGGTCAAGCCGAGAATATATATATATATATATATATATATATATATATATATATATATATATATATTATTTATAAAATATGATTCCAACTCGCCAGAACCAGTTTCTTTCCTATTTTCTACAATATTTTCACACACACACACACACACACACACACACACACACACACACACACACACACACACACACACACATATATATATATATATATATATATATATATATGTTGTATGATGTGGGCAAACGGGGACGCTATAAAGATCGTGTTCAACGCGTCATACAAAAATTTACAAAACAAATCCAATAAAATATGTAGGTAAAAAAGCACTGATATCTTAAAGCTTTCCGCTCTTAACATTTCACGTAGACACTAAGATATTTTGATAAAATGTTAGACAAACGAATGACAAAATGGTAAGTTTTCTGTGTAACGCGTTTTGTCCTCTAAAACTGCTCCATCGGACTACAGTAGTGTTTTTGTTGATAGAATTATATATTTGCAAATTTGGAAAGAGGGAGATATAAAAACGCATGAATCTATTATAACCGTGTACCGAGAAGCAAATACTGAAGTTGTGGGAATGCTGGAATTTCTATTCTTACCACAACAACAAAATAGATTCCAAAATAATGATCGGATTCTATTTAAAACACTCAGAATTTATAGCCCTCAATATTTACGTTTTGAGGAGAAATACATTGAAAATATCTTGAAGTTCCTCCAAAGAATTTATCTATCATTATCATAAAATTTGTTACAAATAAGTATAAAATCATAAATTAATTAATACAATTTAAAATAACTTAAAACTTCAGTATCTGTCAAGGACACATAGCACAGTAGATAAAGACGTTGGTTAGATCCAGTGACCAGACCCAAAGAGTGTAAGTTCAATACGCTGTTAAGGCAGTGAAGAACTTGGAGAGGAGAATTAATAGGGGATAACTGATAACTGACATCCATTAAACATGGCATCTACCCCAGTGAGCGAAATAAAGTGTTCAGTTCGACATTCCAACCACCTAAAGAAGGCCGGAGCGTACAACAGCCGAAACGTTGTAATAAACATGGCGACAAAGATGAGAACAATAGTCTGAATAATGTAAATAGTGAACTTAAAACTTTAAGAATAAATTTACTGTATAACCGGTAAAGATTGTCACAAGGAATACATAGGAGAAACCACGAGGAATTTAAATAAAAGGTTATATGAACACAAAAGATATCTTTTAAAAAACAACATACTCAGTGGATTAGTCGCTCTCCTGTACCCACCTTATATTGTGAAAATCACCTTTAAGCTGAGTGTGCTTCTGGTGTACATTTCATAAAAAGAGTAATTGCACTTTTTCTGCCATGTTTTTCATGACTAAGTGCTTTAGACCTATCTGATTTTTTTTTCGGATTGTTCAATTCTGTTTATATATCGATATATCATTTTCAAGTTCTACCTCTTTCGAATATTATTTGAATTTTTATTTATAATTATTTTTTGTTTCATTTATACAACAGATCGGCACATAAACGCGGTTTTCCATGAGCTCAAACTCAGCCATTGCGGTAACATCGTCCCCCACACAAATCATCAGTGCGCAGCAGCCAGTTCCAGAAAGCACTGTGCGTAGCTTGTTCCAAAAATTCTCTTTGGTTAATCTTAAGTCAAGGTTGAGGGTAGCAGTTAAGAGCAAAATTGAGAGTGGTTCATACAACATTGTGAAGACATATGGCACAAATCAGCAAAGAGAAGAAAGTGTAGAAATACCTCATGATTTCACCGATAGCAACTTGCACGGTTTTATATTTACTACAATATGCTTGTTTGTTTTTCTCGATCGTTTGTTTATTTTTCATGTAAAACGGAAACGTGATTTTCTTTGAATTTATAAAATTACATTCCCTCACCCTTCCCCAAACCAAATATTCACCTCAGCCCCCAGGCTTCCTCTTAACAGATTGTATTGTACTGGAGTAAATCATTTCATCTTCTTGAAACCTAACGATTCTTATTGTAGTGATGCATTAAATGTTGTAAACATTTTGACTAACAATGGTAAACACTAAGGGTTTAAACGTATAATGTAATAAACTAAGACATCATCATCATCATCATCATCATCATCATAATCATCATCATGACCGGGTGTGGTCTTAGGATCACTACGCAGCTGAACATCTGACTAGTTCTCTGCACGTATCTTGGGTGAATGTCGGAGAGGTATTCACTCATGTGAAATATATATTGGGCAAGTAGCCCTTGATTTCATTGGAGGAAATTTTTCTGCACTGGTATTTAACTTCAGTCTAGTAAGCCCTCTTCCCAGCGTCATCACCGTACTGGTTGCAGATATAGGTATAGAGCCCAGGCTACCCATTCTGCTTGATGTCCGTTAATGCTACAATGAGGTTCATCCACCCTTTCACAGTTTTTGTTTGGAATCCTGCAGGGTGTCTAGCCACTCTTCTCATATCAAAAACCTGGTAGGGGAGCCGGTTTCTCGTGCGACAGGTAGTATTCGGGTACATGGTACCAGTAGCAATCATAGAGTGTGTGGTGGTGGTGGTGGGCTGATATGAAGAGAGATTTTATACTCTTTAAAAACTGATTAGTCATCAAGGTAATACTGTTCTTCGGTTTTGTCTCCGCCAGATTTTGTCACTTTTTCATCGCCAGGGAGGAGGGGACTAAAATAAACCAGATAGAAATGCCATCCTGCACTTTTTCAACTTCCGAGACACAACATTTTATTACGATCAAACGAACATTTTTTAGGAATTGTTTTTGTTGTTGCTAATTCTTCCTCATGATTTGACTGTTTAAGTTGTATTTTATTTTTGTGTTGTTTTGAATAGGAGCGTTCATTCTGAGCCTTCGCGTGTTGAGCGCGGCTGGAATTCCTTTAAGCGTCTATTTTATTTTTAAATTCAGTCCATTTCCACTGTTCAACAAGGTGAGGTTCATAGTAGGAGAGTGATGTTTAATATACAAGTCCTCTCTAATACCGAGATGTTTCCAGTAATGTGATTTATATAGAATCTTCGACCAGAATTTCATATAGTTAAATCATATATTTTAGATGCATCAAGAGTGGTCTTCAGTGATACACTGTTCTCATCACCGATTTCGGGTTTTGCATTATATCGGCTCAAACAGCAACCCCGATCTGATTCTAGACGAGTCAGGCCGCCTCCCTGAAAGCGTCGTGCTAGGCATCGCAACATTGCAAAAAACAGTAATCATAATAAACTAGTAAGGCCGGACTTCGACCGTTCTTATTGACATATGTCAGTCAGCGTCAGCCAATGAAAATAGGGCTTTTCATGCTCCTTTACTATATACTGTTGTTTTTTTACTTCATCCGATTTAGATTTACTACTTCCGGAATCCCTAACGAGGTGAACTGGTATCTTTATTGCATTGCTTAAGCCCATGTTTTACATATTAAATACTAATCCTATAACGATACTAAATCTTTAATTAAACCTACACGCATACCCAACCGAAATCTATCCTATACTATCACTTTTTAAAAAGAAATTCGCTATTCTATCAGGTCAATCTGTAATGCTTACCTTATACTCTTATTCAAACAAAATTAATCATACACACACACAAAAACAAAACAAAACAAAAAAACAAAAAAAAAACAAAAAAAAATTGTATGTACATTCCCGCATCCACACATAAATGTAACTACGCACACGCACACACACATGTATTGACACATGTACATAACTACTATCCCCATTTACTCTAATTCACGAAACTATTCACTACAAATTAACTCATACTAATTTATCTAGATTTCCTTCCCCATTTTGTCACTTACTGACTAAAATAATTCGATGGCCTAATAACAATAAATAAATAATTATGCTATCTACTCAATTAAGTAACCTATACATATATCTCAAAATGAATCTACCCAATTAGTACTAGCATCAACTCCCTAAATGTCTAGACTATTATTACTACGAAACAATATCTTCCTCTTCCATTCCATTCATAATAAATATCCAATTAGGCTTTAATATTGAAATAAAACCGCGAGTAACAAAAAATAATACAATAATGGTAACCGAAAAGCAAAGAATATATATATATATATATATATATATATATATATATATATATATATATATATATATAGATAGATAGATAGATAGATAGATAGATAGATAGACATTAAAGGTACTTATCTAACACCTTCACGCACCCAATAGTTTGATATGTGCCAATATTGGTTATGTTAACACAATTCTCAGACGATCAGAAAAGACAGGACAAAAATGATGGCTACGGCTACACAATATATAGCTTCGGTCGAGCGAAGGTTTGAAGGAGAGTGATTCTGAAGTGGAGGAGAAATGATGTGGATGTCTATAAATATATACACATATCTATCTCTCTCTCTCTCTCTGTCTCTCTCTCTATCTATCTATCTATCTATCTCAATTTGTTCACATCTATCTTTGTTCACATCTATTTATATGAGTGTTATCTATTCACTCTTTCATCTAAAACACTTAAATGCCACCATTTCATATATATTTCGTTTTTATGTTTGTTCTTCATTCAATCTCTCATACTTCTCCTTTAAAGAACATATGGAAAATTTCAAAGAATCCAAACTTTGAAATTGCTTCCTCTAAAAAGAAAAAAAATTGAAAATCTGCTTCTAGTTTTAGCGATTTAATGATTTTGAGACATGTGTAAAATGACTGGCAGGGACATTGCTGTAAACGCTTCTTAGCTTGACAACTGCATAGACTGATCGATATGTACTAAACTTACGGCGAATTTGTATATGCAGTTGTCAATGAACATAGCGTTTGATTTTACGTTTCTTTAATACAACCATCGTCATCTACAACGTTAAAGGCAATACCTTTAACGTTGTAGTTGGCGATGTCTGAACAGGGCAGCCGAAAGATACAGAAATTAGAGAGTTAAGCTTGACTCTCTCCCTTTGCTCCACCTCCATACTGCGAGTGGCCAGTGGCAGCATCAGCATTACGGTGTCAATTGGCAAGCGATTACGGCCGTTGGTCGGCTAGCATTTGGCCTTTTTTGTGCTAAACGCTTTCCTTGGCATCTTACTGCGTCAAATGACTCAGATATCTTCGCTCCTCCCAAACGATGAGCTGTTCCACAACACGTACGTGAGTCATGGGCAAGAACGGAGGTTACACCATATTTCTTTGGTCGAGAACTCACCAATTTCACTTAACAGATAGATCAGCAGGTGTTCAAGAAAATTCGACTGTGTTCTTTCCTTACATTTCAGGCTTCACATGTGAGATTAAATATTACAACGCTGTCAAAACCTCTGTTCTTGTCTCAGAATCTGCTAAGTGGAATAAATAATTACACTATCTTCTTTTTATCTGCAGTGTTTCTTGACATGGGCGATCATAGCTCTCCTCAATTTTCCTTTCCATGGACTTCTTAGGTATGTTACTCGCTGTTTCCCCCCATATCCTTTTTATCTTCAACATATCCTGTGAGTGTGAGATTCTCCAAGCCTTCATTCCTCATTATTCAACTGTCTCTTTTTGATCTTTACTAAAATTGTTTTTTGTTCTCATTTCCCCTAAAACTTCCTCGTTTATCATATGTTCCGTCTATGTTATTCTCATTATTCTTCTGTTGTCCCCTGCTCCTATTCTTCATATGGGAAGAAATTGTCCAGTAGTAACTGCTATATAGAAGGAGGTTTCATATTGCATAACTGTTGAGCGGTTTTACATTTTTCCCCATGAAGTTTTCCTGTTTCTTATTACTTTGCTTAGTTTCCGGAAAGCATAAGCTACACTATGCCAAATTTTATGATGCAAGTCACAATAACATCCGTATTAACCAACCGATACTGGCAATTTTTTCTGATATGTAAATTTCTGGTTTAATCAGAAATATTTACAGTATAATGTGCGGATACATTTTCGGCCGGTAGTTTGATCAGGGCCGCGGTTGAGCGGGTGTCCGTCGCCCGGGACGCAGAGATAAAAAAAAAAATAGTTAAATATTCTTTACTTGCTGATAGATTTTTTTTTTTTACTCCTGTGGTAGTGGAGACTTCTGGGGTTATTGACCCTCGTTCGATGGCGTTCCTTCGGAGGATTGGTGCGATGGCGTCTCGATTAAGGGATGAGCCTCGTGAAACGGAGTGGCTCTTGCAGCGTGTCTCACTGGCAATGGTTCGAGGTAATGCTTTCTCCATCATTGTGGCTGGCAAAGGATAGCAAAAAAAAAAAAAAAAAAAAAAATTGTTTACAGTTACTTTGTTCAAACTTTTTTTCAATAGATTTACAGTATATTATTTGTTGACTTTAGAGTTTACTATACAAATCAATCGGCAGATGTGGCTTGCTGGCTAAAACTCTAGCATTATATTTAAATTTACCAACTTTCATTAGATAATCTGTAATTTCTTTTCTCTACCGGAGATCGATCATTAACATTTACTGGCTTTCCATTATTAGAATTTGTGATTCACCTTCCGATAAGTAAATTTTTCTCAATCTCTCAAACATTCAGTTTGACATCCACGCTAATGTGACGATCTAGACCGGTCTCTTTTTATGACAACAGGAAACGGAATCTTGAATTTTGCTGTATAAGGATTACTGCAGTAATAGAAATTGTGAAATTAACAGCACGCAGGAAATATTTGGCACTCATTAACATAACAGTTCGTGTTGAATTTGGTTTTAAATTTGTTAATTATTTTTCTTTAAACAGTCTTTTATGGAAATATATTTCTAACGATGTCATTTATCGCTTCTTTCGGAAGTTTTCTTTCTAATCGTTTCTTTTTTTTTTTTTTGGTGGGGCTATGTAAAGTTAATAACTTGATTATATATCATTATTTTCTCTTTTAGTTTTATGCGCCTCCCCTTTTAGTTGTTGTTGCTGTTGGAATAACTCAAGTAATATTTTTCTTATTTGGTAAATTTCTTCCTTTTGATGCTGTAGAGTCAGTCTGATGAAGGATTTTTTTTTTTTTTGACATTTAAAGTGTTCATTCGCTTAAGGCCATTTTCAATAATTGATTAAAGAAAAACGGCAGTGTATTGATGATAATTAAGAAACTTCTGAACAAGTTGGACGTTATGTATGGTATCGATATGAGTGTCTGTATCTGGCGAAAACTATTTAACACCATGACTCAGTTGTTCAGGTTAACATCTTACGGTGTTTGACAAATGTTTCCCTAACGAAGTTTATCCGGTATTCAATTTCCTTTCCTCCTGTACTAAATTTGTTAGAATTGATCCGGAGTATTTGAAGTGTTTAGAATGCATTAATTCTGAAAATTTTGTTGTGTAGTCAGGGTTTGTGCAATCCCTACTTTCATTGCAATTTCAAATCATAGTTTCTGTTTTGGAAAGTTTCTTTTTAATTGAAACACTTGGTAGAAGA
>OZ010599.1:627500-665000 GCA_963932145.1 Acanthosepion lycidas | reverse complement strand
TGAATTTGAAATCTGGTCATGCAGTTCAAGATAGTCGTTAACAATTACGAGAGAAATCTGAGAAAATTATCAGTCAGTTATATGCCATGCGTGATACAAGCGTAGGCGATCGTGTATCTTTCGATACATGACTGACTTGGCAGATTTTTTTGCCGCAGTAGATTGCCATTTCTTTTTGCGCTAGACCAGTTGCCAGCCAAGGCTATAAAACCCGGCCTGTTCTGCTATATACCCATAACTGGGGGAAGAAGAAGAGGATTCATACCTTTCCCAAGGTAAGTGAATGTAATGGATTCGACTGAAATTCGAACTCGACTCACCGATTCCGCAATCTGAGCCTCATTACTCCACCGGGCCTCCTCCTCCTGAGAAAATTATAAAATCGACAAATAACGAAGTATTAAAAACTTATTTATTTGCAGATTAATTCAGTTATTCGCTTCGTTTTGTCAAATTGGTCGATCACTTTGTTGTAGGGGTACTGCACTCTATTTTCATTCATGGAAATGAAAACCAATTTATTCAATTTATATTCATGTTGATCAAAAAGCAACAACTGGCATTTTTGTCTACTTTCCTCGCTCACTCATACCTTCTTTCATTCGCTTTTTCCACATTTTCTGTGCCTGTGCATTGGTATACGAAAGCAGGGGTCTTTTCTGCTTACAGTACTCTACTAATGTCGCTTATTCACAATTTATCGTAAGAAATGAAAGAATGGGAGATCTTAAAAATGATCACGAGTGAAAAAACGGACAGTACTTAAAAATAGATATGTCTTTTTACTACACAAAAACTGTTTATTCTAGTAAAATCTGGGAGATTTTAAAACTGATCATGAATGAAAAAATATTTTATTACACAAAAATTGTTTGTCCTGGACAAATCTAAGGCATGTAGTGTAAGCGTTGCATACATAGACTCTTCGCTACTGCAAGGTAGCAATAGATCAGAAGATGAGAGAGATAAGTAAGACAGTGATCCCTGGAGAAAAGCCAAGGCTTGATTAACCATTAATAAGTCAATTAATTGAGAGTGTTTGATTGATGAAATATCCGATTATTTTTCATGTTCGCCAGGTGATTTATATCACATGATATATCATAGTGGCTATAATTGTACTATTTACATTATTCGGACTATTGTCCTCATCTTTGTCGCCATATTTATTACAATGTTTCGGCCGTTGTAGGTTCGGACCTTCTTCAGGTGGTTGGAATGTCGAACTGAACTCTTTATTTCGCTCACTGGGGTAGACTTTTCTAGTTCCACGTGCCATGTTTAATGGATGTCAGTTATCAGTTATCCCCTATTAATTCTCCTCTCCACTGCCTTAACCAAGTATTGAACTCACATGCTTTGGGTCCTCAAGGACACATGGCACAGTGGATAAAGGCGTTAGTTAGATCCTGTGACAGGACCCAAAGAATGTGGGTTCGGTACCTGGTTAAGGTGGTGGAGAACTTGGAGCGGGAATTAAGCAGAAGATAACTGATAACTGACATCCATTAGACATGGCACGTGGAACTAGAACAGTCTAACCCAGTGAATGAATGAAAGTGTTCAGTTCGACATTCCAACCAAGACCGGAGCGTACTACGGCCGAAACCTTGTAATAAATATGGCGACAAAGATGAGAACAATAGTCGGAATAAAGTATATAGCTTATATAATATCTCATCTCAGAAATATCGATGGGTTTATTTGCATATACTAATATAAATAATATATATATATATATATATATATATATATATATATATATATATAGGCACACCGAAAATCTGTTATTTTCATTGTCCCTCTTGACAGGAAATTGTAATATATGAATATATTTAAACAAGAAGAGATTTTTCTTCCGGAAATAACTTGCTTTCACTTGTCTTCAAATTGTTGGCAGAAGAACGTGCCTAGGAGCAGTAGTCTAGACTGAGAAATCGCTCTGCATAGTGTTACATTCTGAAGAAAAAATTTGATTTTACGATTCATCGAATCAATGAAAAACATATTTTCCTACATATTTCGGTATGTTCATATCTATCTATCTATCTATCTATCTATCTATCTATCTATCTCAGTCTGTTTAAATCTATGTACAGGATGCGACGAGTAAATTGTCGTCATTTTGTATTTTTAACTTTACGCATGATTTTGTCGACTTCACAATATGTTAGATTAACTTGAGCACCCTCTGTGAGAAAAAGAACATTATGACACAGTCCACCCCGCCAGATATTTGGAAACAACATGCTGTAGTGCTTAGCATTCGCACCAAAAGCCCCAATACAAACATTTCAGAGAGTTTGGGTGACAGTTCGGAGGATTCAGAAAGAGTTGGATGAGTCTAATGGTGATTACGAATTTGTTTGGAGTGAAAACTAGTGATGACGAAGTTATTCCTAACTTCATATTTTCATAGGGCCTCACATTCAACACATAGACCCACATCAAGTGCCTTGTGGTGGTATTGCTGCCCTCGGTCAAGGGGACGGGTGTTGGAAGACCCTATCTCTGACAACAGGATTCTGCACCATGCCACACAAGCAGGATGTCCCTGTCATGACTGTCAGACAATTTCTGCGACTACATCACACCTTACATCTGGCCACCTAACTCTCCAAACTGCAACCCCCTTATCGTTATGTGTGGGTCGCAGTTAAGCGAGATAACAACAAAACACCAAAGATGAACTGAAGGCTTATGGCAGCATTCATGAATTTAAACAAAAAGACTGTGAAGAAGAGATACAGAAGATTTCAATGTCGTCTGGAGGCCGTGATTGAAGACAATTGTGATTTTATTGAATAAATAGGCTCTATAGTATTTCAAGATATTTTTTGTATAATTTTGGTAAATATAGCCGTTAAAATGTGATGTAAGTGTTATTTTCATTTTTGCGTAAATTAGACGATAATTTATCCATCGCATCATCTATCTATCTGATGCATTCTGTTCATATCTATCTATCTATCTATCTATCTATCTATCTATCTATCTGATGCATTCTGTTCATATCTATCTATCTATCTATCTATCTATCTATCTATCTGATGCATTCTGTTCATATCTATCTATCTATCTGGTGCATTCTGTTCATATCTATCTATCTATCTATCTGATGCATTCTGTTCATATCTATCTATCTATCTATCTATCTATCTATCTATCTATCTGGTGCATTCTGTTCATATCTATCTATCTATCTGGTGCATTCTGTTCATATCTATCTATCTATCTATCTATCTATCTGATGCATTCTGTTCATATCTATCTATCTATCTATCTATCTGATGCATTCTGTTCATATCTATCTATCTATCTATCTATCTATCTATCTATCTATCTATCTATATATTTATCTATCTATCTGATGCATTCTGTTCATATCTATCTATCTATCTATCTATTTATCTATCTGGTGCATTCTGTTCATATCTATCTATCTATCTGGTGCATTCTGTTCATATCTATCTATCTATCTATCTATCTATCTATCTATCTATCTATCTATCTGATGCATTCTGTTCATATCTATCTATCTATCTATCTATCTATCTATCTATCTATCTATCTGATGCATTCTGTTCATATCTATCTATCTATCTGGTGCATTCTGTTCATATCTATCTATCTGGTGCATTCTGTTCATATCTATCTATCTATCTATCTATCTGATGCATTCTGTTCATATCTATCTATCTATCTATCTATCTATCTATCTATCTATCTATCTATCTATCTGGTGCATTCTGTTCATATCTATCTATCTATCTGGTGCATTCTGTTCATATCTATCTATCTATCTATCTATCTATCTATCTGATGCATTCTGTTCATATCTATCTATCTATCTATCTATCTATCTATCTGATGCATTCTGTTCATATCTATCTATCTATCTATCTATCTATCTATCTATCTATATATCTATCTATCTATCTGATGCATTCTGTTCATATCTATCTATCTATCTATCTATCTATCTATCTATCTATCTATCTATCTATCTGGTGCATTCTGTTCATATCTATCTATCTATCTATCTGGTGCCTTCTGTTCATATCTATCTATCTATCTATTTGATGCATTCTGTTCATATCTATCTATCTATCTATCTATCTATCTGATGCCTTCTGTTCATATTTATCTATCTATCTATCTATCTACCTATTTATCTATCTGGTGCATTCTGTTCATTTCTATCTATCTATCTATCTATCTATCTATCTATCTATCTATCTATCTATCTGGTGCATTCTGTTCATATCTATCTATCTATCTGGTGCATTCTGTTCATATCTATCTATCTATCTATCTATCTAACTATCTATCTATATATCTATCTGATGCATTCTGTTCATATCTTTCTATCTATCTATCTATCTATCTATGTATGTATGTATGTATGTATGTATTGCATTTTGTTCATATCTATCTCTTTATGCCGATTTCAGTCTATCTTTTTATCTATGTTCATGATCTATCTGCATTCTTTCTTTCTTTCTTTCTTTCTTTCTTTCTGTTTAAATCACTTCTACTCGTTTCTTTATTGAAAAGACAATTACGCTCATTCCGCCCGGCATCTGTTAAAAAGATAGTAAACCTTTCCAAAAGACACAATTCCCAACCTGCTAAAAATAGATTTCTTTCAATGAGAAAAGGCTTACGTCATGGGTAGAAGCAAAATGCTTCATGTCGGCAGGCGGAAACAGCCAAAGGGAGATGGGAGGACGGTGAAAAGGAGAACAAACAAAAAAAAAAAAATGGTGAAAAAAATTCTTAAAATGAAGATAAACTTTTTCAGCTTCTTTTGGTCATTCTCTCTTTACTGCTCCCCACATCCTGACTCCGAATTCTCTGTTCGCATTTTTTAGAAACGCTCCCTTTAACTATTACACACACACGCACACACGCACACACACACACATATATATATATATATATATATATGTGTGTGTGTGTGTGTGTGTATTCGTTATCCGAGGAATTACCAACTGAGTTTGGCCCGTCCAAAAATTTTATGATTAAATCTTTTAATAATAAAATCCCCTATATACAAAAAATATTTTTTAAAAATTTAAACGAGCGTCACAGGCACCATTATAAATATTGAATATTTTAGAAAAATCATAATGAGGCAAAATTAAAATGAATAAAACATTCGTTTGTTGATTAATGAAGTATTTTTGCCTATCTGTCTATATCTCTGAGATGAAGTATTATGGTTAGTTGCATTATTTACATTATTCGAATAGTTATCCAGATATTGCCATATTCACAACGATTTGGCCGTTGTATGCTCCGGCCTTTTTCAGTGGACAAAATAAAGAGCTCGGTTCGAAATTTCAATCATCTGAAGAAGGCCAGAGCGTACAACGAAACCTTGTCAATATGGTAATAAGAATAAGGATAACAGTCAGAATAATGTAAGTAATGCAAATATTTTGCCGAATTCACTTTTTACAGTTGGTTTTCCTCCGAAGTTAATTAAAGAAACGAGTTGAATACCATCTTTTATCCAACGAACTTTCGTACATAGTAAAAGATATATAACCAATTAAAGAAACCTTTGATATTATAAGGGCCCAATTCTACATTATAATTAAGAATGTTTTTCTTTCTGTTTAGATGAAAATTTATTTCTCCTAACTTCCTGGCGCTAATAAGGAAACAAATTTTTTTTTAATTTAATTACATTAATTACGTGTATTAACGGTCATGGCATCGATTTCTCAGTGAAAACCTTTTGACATAAGCAGTATACATTGCGTCTCATATTATTCACTAATTCATGCTTTACCCATAAAATAAATATTTACGACAATTTAATGGCTTATTTGCTGCGCAAATGAGAAAACTGTTTGCATAAAATATCTTGATGTTTGAAATCTCAAATAAATAGTCACGTTGTGATTCTGAAGTTTTGAACTGGATTCTAAGGTTGGTTTGAAAGATAAAACGAAATATTTATTAACATCGGAATTTTCGAAAGGTAAACGCTGGAAATTAAGAAAAAAACAGCATGTATCATGGAACTGAAAAGAAGTTAGATCCCGATCGAAACCGATCTGATAAGGGCAAATGGATGATTCTGGCTCACTGATCTGCTCCGTGTCAGGAGTGAAGTTATGAAAACCTTGTGTGTGGTTGCAAACGGAAACTCTTTCATAGGTGTAGACAAGACGGAAGCAGTTTGAATGTAAATGATAGCCTGGTTGATGACATAGTGACTTCCAGATCATATCTCTGACATTTATTAATATTATAAAGGCAAACTAAAGCTATAGTCCAATATGAAATCAAATGCATACAAAAAAGGATAATTATCCACAATATCCCATCACATCCGGGTTTTAAATGTACTCTTTTGATGAAGTCACCGGTTGTTTTGTTTTTTAATTTCTTTATTTTTCTACAAAAAATCTGTAAACTTTCCACATGTTTTGCAATTATTGCTTTTAATTACAACATAACGTTTCTTGGGTTTTCCATAAATTGACAACTAACGTTAAACTTGTAAAACCCGAAAAAATCTAAAAAATGTTGCTACCTCGAAAGATTAAAAAGCCGTCGACAATAATTATATTAAATTAATTTCATATTAATCATATAAATACTTCCGTTTTATTTAATCACTTTATTGCTAATAACAAAGTTTTACCCTCTATCTCTCCCTCTCTCTCACAGACACATATGTGTGTGTGTGTTTGTGTGTGTGTATAATGTAGTATATCTGGACAGTATCCTTTCTATTTCGATTTCTAATTCTTGTCTTGAGGACTTCCCAAAAAACAAAATCTAGCGTTAGGTGATCTCCCCAACCGTCGAGTTTTGTGTATTTTGAATCAAGCTGAAAACTCCGGTCGTCGCTCGATCACCAAAGTTATGCAGTGTCGATTCTGTTCAGTATTTAGATGGGAGATCGCGAGAGAACCTCGGGTACTATAAGGAACCTCCAATAATCTGAAATATGATTCGATTTTAAATAAGTTACAGATGGTTGATAGGCTTTAAAAATCAATCAACATTAAGTAGTTTGATTTTTGCAGCTGCAATCCGATGGAAATGAATTGACTCGTTACTTTTGGGAAGCCTTTTATTTACATACGTGTTATTTTATATATATGTGGCAAGGATGAGTGATGATCTCATACCAAAAGTTCTTTTCTACAATGAACTCTATAGTGGTCATAGAAATCTTGGTAGACCTTGGCTCAGGTATAAAGATAAACGGAAGAGCAACCTTTCTTGTATCAACATTCTATTCAAGAACTTTGAAGAGGTAGCCATGAAGAGATCAGGGTATCGTTCTAGCTGCCATTCAGGAATAATGCATCATCAAGAAGTGAACCTCATTCGACTGCGTGAAACACTAAAGCAAAATAAGGCATCTAACAGTGTCCCTGCTGCACTTGGATACATTACATTCTACTGCACTGTTTGTGGTCTTTTGGGCAATTCTCGAGCCGGTCTCAAAAGTCATGCCCGTCATAGGCATGCAGATAATTATTTCGTAGTCATCGGAACCTTATACGTCGAACTCGATGGGGAGAGTCCATTAGAGATGAGGCACGGTGGAGTAATGGATAGCGGCTTGAACTGAGGAATCGGAGAGCAGATTTCGAATTCCAGTCGAATTCATTACATTCACTTACATGCTAATACACTTGGGAAAGGTGTGAATCCTCTTCTTCTCCTTCCAGCTATGGATAAATAGCAGGACAGACTGGGTTCTATAGCCTTGGATGGCAACTGGTCTAGGAGAAGGAGAACTCTGAATTCAAAAACTGCCAATGGCCGTTTGGGAACCCTGTGGCACGTAGTACACTAGGTCCCTGTAATCGGCCCTTCAAAAAGTGTGGATGGTCCTGCACGAAACCTTGACTACTATAATCAAATCTCATGCGCTGTTTTCGGGCTGTCGGTTTCCTAGGCACTGATCTGCTTAACCCTCATACGTCGTATTCGACGGGAGAGTCGAGGATATATATATATATATATATATATATATATATATATATATATATATATATATATATATATATATATATATATGCCTCCACTAAACAAAATGTTTTTAATAATAAGAAAAGTAAAATGCATGTCTTTCAAAGTTCACGCTGTTTATAACTATGAATGTTTTATCCCAATATTGAGCATAATTCCCACTTAAATATAGCAAATTTTAAATACAGACTGAAGTAGAGAGGACGGATGTTTTTGAAAAATTCACAACATCATTAATTTTAGCTTCAAAAAAAGTTTTATTGACATCAATGTGTTCGTATTGACTTAGCATTTGCCAAAATCAAGTGTGACAAAACAACATCCCTCATGTGGTGTCCATTTTCATTCATACATTTCTGAAGGTGTTCTTGGAAGTTAGCCTCCATTCATTCCAGCATTGCTCTGTCAATTTGGCTACTTCAACGAGAATAGCTTCATTCAAATTTTTCAAAGTACGGGACTTATGCTCATACACACGTACCTTGAGGTTTCTCTTCAAGAAATAATCTCACATGAACAAATTAGGGGAACGATGAGGGCAAGGAGTATCAAAAAACTTATAAATGAGGCGGTCAGCAAAGAGAGAGAAGAAGAATGTCCACTGATGGTCTTGCTGTGTGGACCGTAGCCCCATTCTGCTGAAATCACACATATCGAATAGCAATACGTTTTGGTCGTAATTCAGAAAGGAAGAGTTTGTTTATCATTTCGATGTAACGTCCAGAATTCACAGTAACAGCATTTCCATTATGCTCTTCAAAAAAGTACGGTCCAATGACGCCAGCATTTCCACCAGGGCACCACACTGTCACTTTTGGTCTGTGCAGTGATCTTTCGTGCAGTTCTCTCTGATTTTCCAGAACCCAATAACGATGCATCATGCCATTGTGATGAAAATGAGCTTCATTACTCATTAACAAAATGAGGTTGTCATTTGCCTCAAAAATGACTCCCATCTGACATGCGAAGTTAAGCTGCTGTGCATTGTCCCCTGGTCTCAAATGTTGCTCAATGAGCAATTTGTAGGGTCAGAAATGCAGTTCTTCATGCAAAATACCCCTTACTGAACGATTATCGATGCCAAGTTTAGTAACATGCTTCCGAGCAGGGGAATTCGGACTGCCCACCAAAACTTGTCTGACGCGTTCCACATTTTCTGAGGTGCAATACCGTTCGTGTAGCTCCACCACTGCTATTCATTAGTGTACCTCGTGTACTAAGTGCATATGAACCGAATGTAAGATTGTGTTATGAGTGGGAACAGCCTAATTTCGGTGAATGTTGAATCGGCGACGAAATTCACGCTGAATTGCAGTGACAGACTCTCGTTATTCTTGATGGAACTGTTGTAGGTGAACGCATCGTACTCTATCATCAACATGGCCACAGCTTCAACTGAAAAAAGAAAAAATGCAAAGACACCACAGACTGAATGGTACTTGTCGGACATATGTCTCTCCCCTTGTGGATGAGTAACAGTTATTTAAAAAATGTCAGTCCTCTATGCCTCTACCTATATATATATATATATATATATATATATATATATATATATATATATATATATATATATATATATATATATTCTCAATTGAAATTTTGAACTTTAGCGTTGCGACTCGCACGTTCCGAGATTGTACAATCGTCAATAAATAGTACATTCTTAAAAAAACGTCTTTCGGTCTACAATCATGTGGTCTTCAAGTTTTAACTTTAAAGGAAAAAAAATACAGCCTGATGATGGAGACATGGATCTTCGAAAGTACTTGCTTAACTTAGAAAAATATACATTAGAAATAGCTGACAACAGTTTTATAAATGAGGATCACATCATTCAATGGATTAACAGTATTTTAATGCATACATTATGTTCTACTAGCGAAGTGATTTCGCCATTAATCGCATTAATATTGCTGATTGATTCTATTTAGGATTATTTCTTTATATATATATATATATATATATATATATATATATATATATATATATATATATATATATTATTGTGTGTAACAACAAAATTGTCCAATTTTTAGATTAAGATTTGAACCGTTATATCTTAGAAATGATTAAAGATGTCTTACTGGACTTCTCCGATGTTTTTATAAAACTATTGGACTCTATGAACAATAAGTTTAAATAATGATCCCTCTTGCTGTTGTGACCTCCTGATCCAATTTTACTCTCTACTGTTCCATCGTTTTTTTAAACTTATTTAGCTTTCTTTTGATGGTTTTTGAATGGATTTTGAAGATGGGAAGGAGAGTATTGAATGTTGGTACCATTACTGAAAACCTGAATAATCTTTTTCGTCTCACTATTGCTCAGTTGGGAAGACAGTTTGGCTGGCACAAAATGATTTTAACCTGTTCTCTTTCTAGCTGAGTAACTCATAGAGTTTTTTAATGATTCTTACGACAAATGGTGTCAAGATGGCTAAACGTCTTATCTGAAAATCTAGAATATGTGTGTGTTTGTGGGGGGGGGTAATTGAATGACAAAGTGGGAACTTTCTACGTAACGCGTTTCATTCTCTGAAAGAATTTCATTGGACTTAGTAATGTTCTTATTCTTGGAATTACACACACACACACACACACACACACATATATATATATATATATATATATATATATATATATATGTAAGGAGATTAAGGGAAAAGCGTATGGAAATCTCAGTTGAGCTGTGCGTCTCGACACATCCGACGCCAGACTTATATAAAATTTATCGTTCTTATATCTTCAGTATTTTCCCTCAGTGGATAATTATAACCGATGTTTAAGTTTATATCACCCCTTAATTATTCTCCCATATCAGGAAGTGTTTGAGTGTGTGTGTGTAAAAAAAACTGTTCTTAAATGAAAAACTTCTGCTAAGTTTTTCATTTAAGAATAGTTTTTTTATTGACAACATGTTCCATTATTTACTATTTACATTGTTCAGACTGTTGTCCTCATCTTTATTGCGATATTCACCAGGTTTTGGCCGTTGTACGCTCCGAACTTCTTCAGGTATGTCGAACTGAAGACTTTATTTAGTTCATGAGGGTAGATGGTTCTAATTCCACGAGCAGTGCCTTTTTTGGATATTTCAGTAGCAGTTAATTCCCTTAAGTAACTTAACTTTCTTACTGCCGTACCCAGGTACTCAACCAATATTTTATCCACTGGGCTTTTATTAAAAGGATTGATTGAGTACCTGGTCATAATAGAGGGAAAAAGAACAATCTATCTATCTATCTATCTATCTATCTATCTATCTATCTATATATATATATATATATATGTATACATATATATATTTAACCATTTTCATATATATATATATATATATATATATATATATATATATATATATATATATATTTGAAAATGGTTAAATGTATAGCCGAAATCGCTCGGAAAAATAAAACATTTGCACAGTTTTTGTATAATTTATCTACTGAAAAAAAAATTATAAGATCAGATGAGAAATTATATAAAAAAACTTAATCAAATTACCTTGTCTGTCATATTTAATGAAGCTTGTTGACTTCAATGTTCACTTTTATATATATATATATATATATATATATATATATATATATATATATATATATATATATATATATTTAAATGCTGCAAACATCCTTATAGAGCAGTTTGAACTTGCTGTTGAAAACTGAGTAAACTGGTGAAATACCTGATAACGAGGTATAACTAACTTTGAAAATAATCGTCTCAACCACCTGAAAGAATTACGGATTAACACTAAATCTCGGGTTAATACTTCAGCTCATGTGACGATCAACCCTTAAGTATGCTCTTCGTGTGGATTTGTTTGCAAATCTCGTGCAGGATTGTTGTCTCATAGGAAACATAAGCATAAAAACTGAAATGAATGACACTCATACGTCGAAAAAGATATATATATATATACGCGCGCGCGTGTGTGTATGTGTGGAGGGGTATGTACGATTTCGAGAGCCCATCACAGTGTTCAGATTCCTTCGCACGTGTCTCTCCGTGCATACACATTTCTCGGCGTGAATTATTTCTGTCTTAACACATTTCGTAGCTTATGTAAATATAAATTAATTCCGTGTAATGTGCAATTATAAATTATTACTCGGTTTCACAATGTGGAAAATTTAACGTATTTTATTTAATTTATTTATTCAGTGCTGATGGTGTTGGAGTTTAGATTGGTGGTGAGCTTGGTTGTGCAAGAATACATCAACAATGGCCATTGTATTCATGCCCCCCCCAACCAAACATCATTTGCTACTGACTTGCTTGTATGATAATTCTTTCTTCTTCATGTCATTCGTATTCTGACCTTTAACATGAACCATATGGTTGTTATCGGTCGAAAGAGCGGTGCACTCTGACCCGACACAGCCTGAAGCTGCCGACGGTACCAACCTCATCATCCAAACCAACACCTCCGCCCTAACTGCTCCGAACCAACCCGACTCCGCCGCCAGTTTCTCTTGATTTATGCGTTGAGTCAAGCCATTTGAACGAAGCTCAAGATAATCAGTTTCCGTCCATTCTTTTCGTGTGTGTGTGTGTGTGTGTTTTTCTTTTGATTTCTTTTTTTTTTGTCTTTCCACATCAGCTTTCTCCTCATTACCCGCTTCCTGATAGAGAAAAATATCTGAATCCATAAAGTTTATTCGACTTCCCTTATTAGGAACAACATGATACGCAAAGGCACTTCATTCGTTCCCCAGCGCCATCCACGCCCGGTGTTCGGGAAATCTTATAAATGTCTTTCAATTTTATTTCAGTATTACTTGTGGAATCTGCCAGCAGGAATTTTCATAGGCGAGCATTATAGGTTCACTTAAACGTATCGAGAAGATTATTGATCAGGCTTTAAACACTTGTCTCTCTTTTCTCGATCGATCTGTATCTGAAAGACAGTTTAAAACAAAAGCGTTACCGTCAAGGAAAAATAAATTTAATTAAAGAACCCAAAGGGATTTCACAATAGCCTTCAATTTTTCAATCTAAACACAACAGCTTGGAAGCGGGAGTACTCTGCATTTTGCACAATTAAAAATCCAGTCAGAATTACTGAAACTATGACAAACTATTACTTCCTAACTCAACAGCGAGCAACTGGCTCATTTGAATGACTTAAAGGGAGAGAAAGTAGTTTTTTCTAGACAATATACTAGTGATTTTACTGAATGCTATTACCAGTCCTCGTGCTGCCAACCCGCGTACTGCAAATACAACAAATGACTTGGATTTTGAAATTCTTCTAAATGCTGTCTATTTGTCAGATTTACCAATTTTAAATAGATCTCTGGTCAGTGTTTTGAAAATATTATATATATTGAAATATACTTCGAATCTGATTGGAAATCGTTATTATGTTGTGATATACACTTTAGTTCAAAGGTGAGATCATGTGATAGAAATTCAAGGAATATATTTTGGCATTTGAAGAATGATACGAAATGTTGGATAAGTGAGCCTCAAACTTCCTGCTTGATCAGTTATGGCGAATGACTCACTAGGAACACTTGCTTAGAAGATCCTTCAGTCTATTATTTAAAGATTAATTATTTTTACAACGATGAGATATAATTGACCGCCGACGAAACACATTTTACTAAAGCTCTAGACAAAAGACTGGACTTTAGAAACATACTTTTTCCCTGACATGTGTCATCGCTGTAAAAGCATAATCTTTAAATATTAGATAATAATTTACGGGAAATTGTTAGGAATGCAATTTCTGCAATGGCAAATGATCTTTTTCAGTTATTTATCCTGTTTCTTTAACTTGACTCTTGTAATCAAAGCCTTTCAGCCGTTTTAATCTCCGGTCTTCAAGAGGTGCTTGTGTTTTTTTGGTAATCACCTAAAAATTTGAAACTGAACCCTTTATTCAATCCACGTGAGTAAAGAATTCTAATTCCACTGTTCATACCAAGGGGAGGTAACTCATAATTTGTTCTTGTGATGCTTGTTCCGGTGAACTCGAGCGTATAGGGATTCCCTTGCCAGACCAACTGCAGATATAAATGTTGGTTAGGTTCTACTGTTTACCTGGTAGTTGTGAGTTCATTTCACCGGTCAGGCAGGGAAAATCCTATATACTCTACTTCAGCGAAACGAGAAGCGATATCATATGGGCGAATTAACATTCAGAGATTGAATAATATGAACAGACTTAGATAGATTGTTATTACGTTTAGTATAACATGGTTTGCGTGACTACATTGTTCATCATCTCCGTCCGACAGACATCCAATATTCGTTCGCCTCTGAGAGAAAGAGAAAGAGATAGAGATAGAAAGAGAGGTTTATCTCACAAATTTGCCAAACAGTGCAAACTGATCGAGAAGCTGGAATGTCTGCTATGTCAGTAATGTTAAGAATGACCTATGCCGGAGGAGAAGGTAAGAAATTTCCTATCACAAAACACGTCATAGACACTTGTCGGCTGCTCGTGTATCTCTCAACTTGATAAACATTTCCACCCCCGACCCTAAACCTCTCTCTTTTCCTCTCGCACACATACACGAACGGACTATTGTTTTTCATATGCGCGTATAAACACACATTTAAATACTCCTGCGCATACACTACAAATGAAAGAACATACACGCACACGTACATACAGCCGTGTGAACGTCTACAGAGCAATGATAGTTTTCAAGCATGCTTTCACACACATTCGGGCAAACGGCATCTCGCATTCTTTCTTTTTTTGCCATATCTCCTCAGGATGTGAAGTGGTTCTCCACGGCTTCTTTTTCTCTTTTGCTCTCAGCAATATATTCTCTTTTATGATTTTTGTTACTTTTTCCGCCAACGATTTGCGTAAAACTTATCTAGTTTACACTCTGTTTTCCTCTGCTCCTATTGCATTCTCTCAGCCTGATGAGTGTTATATTCTCTATGCATTCTTTCCTTATAACATGCCCGCAAAATTTCATGTATTTTTCCAATTGTTATCAACATTTTTTTTGTAATTCCGATTCTTAAAACTTCCTCATTCGTTACATGCTCTGTAATCCTGTGGTACCTTACTCATTTTGAACCTGTGATACGTTACTCATTTTGATCCTATGGCATCTTACACTTTTGATCCTGTGGTACCTTACTCATTTTGATCCTGTGGTACTTTACTCATTTTTATCCTATGGTACAATACTATTTTGATCCTGTGGTACCTTACTCATTTTGATCCTGTGGTACTTTACTCATTTTTATCCTATGGTACCATACTATTTTGATCCTGTGGTACCTTACTCATTTTCTGAAAAATATTTTATTACTATGCATCTTGAATTTCTGTGTTACAATTTGACTCATTTGTTACGACTCTTCAGATAGCTATATTTTGTTCGCTTGATTATATTAGGTTGGTGCAAAAATAATGACGTAATAATGTCGTTTTTTGACGTATTTTTTAACGTCAAAAACGACATTATTACGTCATTATTTTTGCATCAACCTAATAATTTTATTATCCTCAATGTGTAACTCATCTCTTGGGATGCCCTATTTTTTAATCACCAGGCATTCTGTTTCCTTAGAATTAATGTTTAATATTATCCCTCTCATCGAATAACTTATCTAATAATCATAACGAAAGATTACCAAATTCTTGACTTTTGTATAAACGTTTTTGTCATTTTCTCGTCTCTTTATTGCATGTACCACCAGTCAACTGCAGTACACCGTTAACAAGCATTTGAAACAGTTAGTTCCTCATGATCTTACAAAAAGAAAAATTAATCAGTGGCTAAAAATCTATCTTTCTCCTTTCACGAGCAGAAAAAAAAAATCATTATTCATAGTAGCATTACAAACTAAGTTAAAGAGACAACACTTTAAAAAGGTTTGTTCAACATTTTCACCTCAAACATCAAGTAGTATCTTCCTTCCAACCTGATAGAAAATCAGGGAAAATAATTTGATATAGTCCAGAGTAAAATTCCTATGCCACCAGCACACCAACAAAGTGATGACGGGATATAAATATACAAAGCCTAATATACACATCATGAAACCTAATCTGATAAAAGCATATCAGGCACATGCATCAAAGCCAAATGTGCACGACGTGTTGATAGGTTTTCACAAAAGCAGTGCGTGAAACCAGTTAGAAATAACCTAAGATCAGGTAATGAAGTCTACTAGGGACGGCCTCCGATTAATCTTTACACACGACTCGCGCTCATAAACAGATATGCACTGTGCGTCATCCCCGAGGGAACATACCTAACAATTTACGGCCAGGAAATTAACAGGGAATTAGAACCGAACGAGATACTTACTGTAGCCAATACATGTTAACACCTCCAACAATTTAACATCAGAAGCCCCGAGTGTCTATTATTATTATTATTATTATTATCATTATTATTATTATTATTATTAGTAGTAGTAGTAGTAACATTATTTCTACTCGTTTATTTATACTGTTAAAAAATTAAGAAATATATATTGGAGTGTATCAAAATTATTTTCGAAAGCTCACGTATTTTTATTTAAATCCATGTAATGCTCTACTGTTAATGATTCCAGCTCTTCTTGGATTTCTGGGTGCTGATGATCAAGTTCTCTTCTTTGTATTTTTAAAAAATCGAGTATTGAATAGTAGACAATGATAGAGTAAAAACTCGATTTAAGGCATATCTGATTTAAAGAACTAATCGTGGATCACAATGGGCCATAACGAACTGACTTTTATTTTTACAGAACGAAATTAGAGAAATACTAAAAGAGACCCCATTCATCGAGTCTATGTTAAGTTACTAAGTACATGTAAATTTTGTGAGGCTATAAAGTTAGCTAAAAATGAAGAAAGTATGTTGGATATCCCGGATTTCATCAATTCTGTTATTAAAAATAAATCTGCAATCCAAACAACTATCAAAAAACTTAACGGTTTTTTTTTTAAAACCCCGTTGAGTTTTTTGATACTTGCTTGGATTGCAGATTTTTGCCAGTGCTTAAAATTCTGTTGGCACAGTATCCATCAAAACTCATAGGATTACTTTACATATGAATCTTTGGAAATTTTCTAAGCCTCAATTATGGGTAGAAAATATATTAGAGTGCATCTTGCACCTACAGCACTATTTAATAAACCTTCTCTGTATGAGTAAGGTAAGGTATCTCTGATCATTTTATTTAATATTTTATATAGTTTTACGTAACATTTGGTCATTTGCAAACTAAGTGTCTTGGATTTAACAAAACGATGCTCTGATCTGTAGAACGTTCTTCTTTGCTAAATGGGGGATTTATCAAATTTAAGGAACATACCCTCCACACAAGTAGTTCTTTAATTCGAGGTTACAGCGAAGGAGATGGTATACAACATACCCAAATGAAGGAGAAGGTGAAAAAAGGAGTACTACATGCGTGTGCGTCTGGTATTAAATACCAAGCTGAACTCAAAAAACAGAATATCAGCCATAAACAACTTGGCTCTCCTTGTGGTGGAATACAGCTTTAATATCCTTAATTGAACCATATCAGACATTAATCGAATGGACGCCAAAACGAGAAAGCTTCTCACTACTGCATGCATTATCCCAAAGCTGATGTTGATCGTCTATCTGTGCCCAGATCCGAAGGAGGCACAGGATTAGTTCAACTAGAACTATCCTACAAAACTACAATTGACCTTCAAAGATACCTGGAAACTACAGAAGACTGGATGATGATATGCGTCAAAGAACATGAAAGTAGTAAGAGTCTTTATTCCGTAATAAAAGAAGCCAACAATTTTAAAATAGAGCTTCAAATAGCTTCAGCAATACAAGTAAAGCACAATACACTGACTGAAGCTGCAAAATACATAAAAAAGAACGCAAAAATAAATCCAACCGAACAGATACAGAAACAATATATGCAGATTCTGTGACAATTACCCAGAAACAAATGATCATCTTGTATCAGGTTGCACGGTAATGGCACCCACTGAATTTAAAACTCGGCATGACAGAGTTGGCCAATAACTGCACTGAAAAATCTTCAACTTCTACAGGAAGGAAACTGAAAGAAATTGGTTTGAACACCATCCAGACCCGGTTACGGAGATAGGGTCTGTTACAATTTTATGGGACTACACAATACACACAGACAGAACAATCAAAGCTAACCGTCCAGACATTGTTATTAGAGACCGCAAACAAAAAAAGTACCTCATTATTGATATGGCAGTTCCTGCGGACTGTAAGGTATCTTTGAAGATCTTCAAAAAGCTATCAAAATATAAGGACCTTGAAATCGAAATCTTAAAATTGTGGCACATGGGGACATCAATAATCCCTGTTGTAGTTGGAGCCCTCAGATTGGTTGGAAAAGATTCCAGTAGACTAATTGAAGGGATTCTTGGAAGCCCATGCCTTAAAGAAATACAAAAAATTGTTCTCACAAGTACAGCCCACACCTAACGAAGGGCTTTGTCTATGTAATTTTTTTTTTCATGATGCAATTTCTAACTTTAGGTCTCTGGGCGGGACCCGGAAAGAAATGTATACACATCAGAAATCAAAGGAAATACTACTACTACTACTACTACTACTACTACTACTACTACTAATAATAATAATAATATAGTAGAGTTAGATATAAATCTTCAGTAGTGCATATGAAATGAAAAGGTGTGAATCCACTTTCCCCAACTATAGGTTAAATAGTAGGACTTGCATCGGGAAATGGTAAATGAAACAGAAATACTTTTGATAAACATTAATATTTTTCTACTGATAAAAAATATCAATAAATTCTATATCGCTATCAAGACTGAATTTCTCAAGTATTGCTGTATGGTAGACGCTTTATAAATATCTTTGTCGTTAGCAGATATTTGTCTGTTAGAGATTGACAATCGTCTCGAACCCAGGTGATATATTTTGATATATAACCCCAAAATAAAACGATTACAAAAATGTTTTTTATTCACACAAACATGTAAAAATATTAAAATATTTCATACAAGAAAATCGATTTTTAATTTATTTTTTAGAGAGTTAAATATAAGGATGTCAAGATTTCTCATTAATATTTACATTTAATTTTCGTTTCTTATACTTAATCTCTTCATCGTCGAAATATGTTCCAATGCAACGTCATCACTCCTAGGAAGGTTGTCTCAAAGTATTTCATAGTTGCAAATCGATACCGGGTACAATTTGGATATGGCTTAATACTCCCCTTCCATACGGCGGATGGATTCCTTCTTTTTTTCTTCTTTGAAAAAGAAAATCTTCCTCTTGGACATTTTATTTCGTGCAATTATCGCTGGATCTGAGGTGCCCTTTTTGTATACGACAGCTTCTTGTAAACAAATCGCCATTTTTTTCACGTCATTTGAATCCATATTGACAAGACGCCATCTCATCAGACGGCAGTGTAAATAGTCAATAAATCATTTCTTTCTAGTTTTTTCATAGTAATAAACGTATTGTCTGTAGACAGATACCACCGAGGAAGCCAGTGTTATAAGAACGAATGGTAAAATGTTCTACTCGTTTCAATCTTTTTCTTGGACTATATTTTCTTTGAATGCCTCTTTGAAATTTCCATTTGGGAAGAATATTGGCGTCCAAACACTTGCGGTGGATTCTTAGCAATGGAAGCAGCAGACAGAATCAGATATTGATGAACTGTCTTGATTTTTCCTGTTTTTCCTCCTATCTTTTCATGGACATTTTGAAATACAAATTCCCTGGAAAAAAATGAGAAAGTACATAATATAAGAATAACTCCTATATGCGAATGGAACCGATAAGAGTTCAGCACCTGCTTAGAATAGAAGAATTCACAACTAATGGCAAAGCGAGATAAGCTTATCAATTAACACATTAACTTATTTTTGGGTTTAAAATAACCGTAATAAAATTTTTCACCTAAGATGTTTTAACACGAAATCAAAGACCTTTCAGATCTTCGTTTGAGAGCTTTATCTGACGTCACAGACCTCGTTGCTCATACTAAGCAAGATAGGCAAACAATTATGGATCTGTTTTCTTAAACGTCTCGTCTTTAGGGCTTACCATCAATCGCAAAAGAGAAAAAAAAACAAAAAAAACAGGGTGCATGTATACAGCGCTTCCCCGTCGCCTTTCCTCTAAACCCAATATATTCGTTCAATTCACAACATTGGATGTTATTGATGCATTCATCGATCTTAGCAACACATTCTATCGGAAGGTTTTCTCGATTCTATGTACCTAAGGATCAAGAAAGCTTTCGAGGTCTTTGGGAAACTAAAGCAGTCAGTCTGGTCAGATGGAGGCATGAACATCATCATCAAATATAAAACGTGTGTGCTATCCCCCTTTTAAACTCTCCTGAAACATGAACAACATTTGTCCTGGGTATGACGATAAACTGCATCCACGTCCACGATAAACTGCGTCCAACAGCAAAGCCTTTGATCAGGAGGTTTTCAGGAGCTACCTCTTAATTGCTGGTGTTCCCAGGTCCAACCAGATCTGAGGTGGTAGCACCTGTTTGAGTCCCAGCTATGGGCAAATAGTCGACCACACAACCTAACTCAAAACACTATGAAAGTGTAAAAATAGATTTTAATACCAGAAATACTAGTTAAATTAGTATCAACAATAAATACTTGAAAAAAGAAAATATTACCAGAAATAAGGTTAATATGCTACAAACCAAACCAAACCAAACTATGCATTTTTGAAAAAAAATATTACCAGCTATATTTTTCTGAAAAAAATACCAGCTATACATTTTTGAAAAAAGAAAGGAAATTTTGTCGGCATTAAATAACCCATTGTGGTTGTGGTTGATATGCCGTAAAACAAAACAAAACAAACATGGACAACATAGTGCCGTCACATTAAGGCTTTGTGGATATTTTTATACTAGAGATCAGGCTTAAGTGGCACTGAAAGCAGAGGGCTACTGTTAAAATGGTTATGACGAAGGAAGGGATTTGATATTAAGGTTAGAGGTCGTGGGAAGTGAATATTATTAGGATAAAGGGGATAAATAACGATTGGCATTGAAGAAGCTAAGATTGTATTGTTTAGGGAAGCATCTACGCGGTAACAGTTTTTTGGAAAAATACTGTCTAGAGAGAACTTTCACTTTACATTTGGAATATGGAGGATATGAGGATGATTCGACTCGGTGGAAGTTGAAGGACATGTCCTAACTCTAACGAAATAAATTGTTGGAACTAAGTAATAGACCTCATCTGAACATCTGTCATGGAAATAGGAAAAGAGTAGCGATAGGCTTGAGACATTGCATCGGCCGGAAAGAGGCTGCAGAACGGAGAATGAATCTCCCATCCCCATCCACAAGACTGCGTAAATGATTAGATCCCTATCAAAGATGAAAAGGGGGTAGTCATTTCAGTTGAGATATGGTAGCAATACTCCATTTATATGTTAGGATAACTTTTTGTCTTTTTTTAATCATTTCCCTCCAAGCTGGGCGATAGAATGCAGGGGGCTCACAGGGAGTGAAATTGAAATAAAATAAGACAGAAAATTGTGAGAATTGTGGAAAGGTACAATAAAGGAGCCAAGTTCAGGAAGACAGAAGATGGCGATTGACACTGCATTTACATTTTTGAAGATTGTATTTATCAGGGAAGCATGAAATTGGAAGGGAGTTCAACAAGTGGCAAGTGCTAGAAAAAGAACTGTTATGGTAGAGTGTCTGCATCTGCTAGTTCAACAATAAAACGGTAAGACTTAGTTGCCAATCTAGTAGCATGCTTAAACACTTGGAACTGACTATTTTCCCAGTACCTTTAGTAAGATCATATATATGAATTTCACTTGAGTTCTGGAGTGAACTCAAAAAACGTCAAAAGCAAAGAAACTCATTGAGAGTGCAACCGTTCATCAGATTTTCTTATAGGTTAGAATGAAAATATACTAGCTTCGTTTTTGAAGTATTAAAATAACAAGCCAGTTTTTATTTCTTTGAGTTAGTTCACAATAATGTTTAGTGTTAATTAACCCATAGCTGGAGGAGAAGAGATAGATTAAATACGTTTTCCAAGGGTATTTTCGTGTAAGTGAATATAACAAACCAGCTGCAATTGGAATTCGGCTCGCTGTTTAAAAGTCCGAGATTACTCATTACAACTTCCGCACATCGAAGCTTACAGCACCTGGTATTACTAAGCGATCACCTATCTAGGTGCTGACTAGGTTTGACGTTGCTTAACTTCGGTGATTGTGATGCGACCGTAAGCTCCTGAAGAGACATACTTGCGGATAACTGCATTGATCTCATAAGCTTCAGAAGACAGCATATTCAAAATAGAAATTATTCTATTTGCAGTTTAATTTTTTATCGGTGAAATGTATTTATTTTTTATATTTCTATTGCATCGTAAAATATATCTTTTTTTTTGTTTCAGATTTTCAGATTATGTATCTGAGTTCTTCTGAAACTGAGAATATTGGAAGTGCTGAATCCTCAGTTCAGAAAAGAAACCGGCGAACAGAGTTCGAATTTTAACGAAGTCTGTTTGTGTTCATTTCGTACTTTAAAACACTTCTCCTTGCTAGTTAACTAGAATAAGTCTTTTCACTACTATGTCACTATTTTGGAAAATAGCTGTCCCACCATTTCATCTAACCGAGTTTTAGTCACTGGTATACTACAAAGATTAATTGTTTGCATGAACACTTAGGTAATGAACTTTCCTTTAATTTCTGCAGTGTCCAATTGAAATCAGGAAAATGCTGTTCTACCCATTGTCAGTCTTATTCTCATCATGTATGTTTTTGCGTTTTTTTTTTTTCAATTCTTAAATTTTTCGTTTACTGTTTCAATTCCATTCACTCATTGATCGATCTCATTCATCAGCCATTGCTATCGTTCAGTTCATCCATCCATTTCAGTTAGGGTATCTCGGGTGGGCAACGATTAACTCCAAACTGATTAATCATTCCATCATCTCTAAACTCACATCACTCACATATCTTTCGTTCCCTTATTCAGGCAATTCAATATAGCGGCACAACATCACCCAAGAACAGAGGAAGAGCAAACAACGGGTGCTAACGCTTGACGCCTGTCGAATTCTATGTTTCGTGATGGGTTCTTGTTTAAGCGAGTAGCTGCCAGACCGACGCCTAAAAATGCAAACAGAAAGAAAGACAATGTTTCAAAGTACGTGTCTCTGGCAGAAAACAACTCACACCCAAACTCGATTTCGATTTATAATCCTCACCACTCACACACAGTGGGGGATCACAGTAGGTGTCGAAAAGTGGTTGATTGATAAGTTCTTTTCGTCTAAATTATTCACAAAACAGACGAAAGAATCCGATGATGAAAAATGTTGAAATAATCAAAATAAAGCTTTTTAACTGGAGTTTCCACGTTTACAAAAGACCAGAGTTTTAAAAATAGTCCCGTTTTATTTTTATAGAAACTGAGGACGAGTGGGATTTAACTAGCAATAGAGTCTTTTCTTCTTTGATCTAAAGTCACCAAGTTAGATCAATGTCTCGAATATGGTACGTATTTATTATCTAAAATTCTTAATGTATAAACTAATCCACCCATAAAACAGATTTTCTACAGTGAACTAACAAATATAAAACCAACTCATTAATAACAACATCCCTAATTATATTGTCGATGAACAAATAAGATTTTCTATCAGAAATTTTATTACAAAGCAAATAGAATATAATACTTCTTCAACTAACCCCAGACAATTTTATATCAATCTTTTATATCGCAAACAAGTACATTCTAATTATAAACAAGACGGAAATATCCTAAAAAGAAATTTAATAAATACAAATATATCCACCATAGATATACTACTAAATTTAGTATATCTAATTCAGTCATTCATAATGACTCTCTTGCAGAAAACCAACATTGTATATAAATTTAAGTGTCTTCTGGGAGATTGTATTCCCAACGGAAAAAATAATATTTATGTTGACCACACTACGACCACATCATGTGGGCGCCTGAGTTTTCATTTGAATGATGCGTCCAACATTTATAAATATTTACAACAGCATACCGGTTCACACTCGCAATGCAGAAAAATTCTTGTTGAAAATACATCAACACTTTTTCATGAAAATATATTCATATATAAAAAATTCTGGAAACTATATTGAAAAATTGAAACCAATCCTTAATAAAATTAATTATGAATATTGTACAAATGTTTTAAAATGTTTACAGTAGATAGTTTAAATTATGAAGTTTTGTACTAATAGTTACAATACTTATTGCTTAAAAACTCTCCACACATCTCGTGTGTAGGTATATATATATATATATATATATATATATATATATATATATATATATATATATATATATATATAATAAAGACGACTTCATTATATATACCGTAAAGGATTCCCTTTCAAACAACACATTTTTAAAAGATGGACGTTGGCACTGTTATACAAAATTACAGATAAATTTACAAAAATAGCGAATGAGGAAATGAAATTGTAACACGATTAAAAAAAATTGGTTGGCTAAATTGCTCCAGCCGGTATCCGATCTTTTTTTTCCACCCATAATATTTCTGATTCTTTTAGTTTTTCTAATTTCGTTAGAAATCAGCTAAGAAAATAAACAGATTGTGTCTTTTGACATCGTTAGTTTGTATACAAATGTTCTTCTTATGGACAACATACATATATGTTCTGATGCTATTTACAGAGGTCATTTGGGTCCCGCTAATATTCCTGAAAACTTGTTTTTGGAATGCATGCGTCTAACGACTGAGGTTGTTGAGTTCAGTTTCGACAAAATTATGTACGCCCGGACTGATGGGGCATCGGTGGGTAGTCCTTCGGGCCCCATGCTTGCTAATATTTTCGAAATATTTCATGGGGAACATTTATTCGAAAAGTTCTATGAATCCTATTTTTATATGCGTCATGTTGACGAAATATTTCCATTTTTGCATTTTTGATTCTGCCAACGACGCCACGTCCTTTTTTTGCAGAACTCAATTCTTTCCATCCGTCGCTTCAATTTACTATGGATGTTAAGACCAATTGTTACGTTTGCCCTTTTTAGGTGTTTTCGTAGAACGTAAGGATTGTGCTTTTGTCACCAGCATTTTTCGTAAACCTATTTTCCGTTTAGAGTCTTGTAAACAAAATTATTTTATACTCTTTTTGAAACCTTTTATTATCTGCTTTTTATCGTCGCTTTGTTTTCTATTGAAATCTATGGTTAAGCAGGAAGTGTCAGTTACTTTATAGGGTTTCGTCTTGCGTTACTTTGTGCTATAATATGGTTAAGTGGCGCACTATCTTTCTGACTAGATCTGTGTTCCCATCTATCAATAGAGATCGTTTATCCCATTTTCCCAATAGCTATGTTATATACAAATTTAAATGTCGTTATGATGCTGTATATATAGGACGAACCAATCAAAAGTTACAAATTCATATTACGCAGAACATCCCTACTTATTTACGGCTGAGTCAGAATCGTTTGAGAAACACCCAATCTGTTCACGACTCGTCCATTGGACAACATTTATTAAACAATCCAGACTGTGCCGCCGAATATGACAGATTTTTCTTTCTTTTATATAGAGATCGCTCTGTTTATCACCTTAGACTTCTCAAAGCTGTGTGCATCAAAGTTTATCAGCCTAGCCTATACAAGCAGTTTATTTTTATACGTTCCAACTCCGGACAAATAATGAACCTCCAAAGACTATAAAAGTATAAAAATACGTTTTTATAGTGAAAATAACAGCAATACATATTTAAATAAAAAATTTACCAACGATACGGATTTATAATAAAATTACCAACAAAAATTTTTTAAAGCTGAATTGACAACAATAAATTTTATAGAAAAATGAACAACAATGAATTTTATCCGTCGTTGAAGCCATAAAATTATGTTCAATATATTTAGATTTAGGCATTAAATAACTCATAGAGGTGTTGATATACCGCTGAACTAAATCAACCATTAGTTCTCCTGATAATGTCTGCATTTGGTTATGATCTCTGACCTCCCGTTCAGCACGAAAGAGTGCATTTCGTGGTTGGGAAGACAGAAACAACAATCATGTCGTCCAGGGAATTTGTCAAGCGTCTAGCAGAGAATATTGAGTAGCTCAGCTAACGGATATTAGTAAAAAACGCACTCTCTTAAATTTTCCAGAAAATTCAATCTTGGCGTTGCGACTGCGCGCTCCAAAATTTCTTATCCGTTAATAATAACACATTTCTAAAAAAAAACATATTTCGATTAACATTTAATCTTTCGTGTACCGCTACTAGCTGGATTTAGTAAAAAATACAAATTAATTTCCAAGCCTGAGGATGGCTGTATGTACAGCTGAAAGTACTAGCAGAATAAAAAAAAAACCTTATACAACTTGAAGATATTAAAAACAAGGATCATTACTTTCATCAAGAGGTTCGTGGGTTAATGTAACTTTAATAAATTTGTTCGTGAAGATGTTTTTCGCCATTTATATCATTAACTTTATTAATCTACGTATTGTATGAATGATTCATGTAATTAATATATATATATATATATATATATATATATATATATATATATATATATATATATATATATATATATATTGTAAAAGGCTTAAACACTAATATTCCATGGTTAAAATTTATTACATTGGAATCTTAATTACTATCCATTTCATCAGACCTACACATTCAATTTTTGGAATTTGTAGGTCCGATGAATTATATCGTGATTACGATTTCAATGTAATAAATTTTAACCATGGAATATTAGTGTCTGAGCCTTTTATATTATATTCTCACTCTCTTCTGGACATTGAGTTCTACCTGAATTCTATCCTCTTGATAATTTATATATATATATGTATGTATGTATGTATGTATACACACACACATTGACTACTAATATTATCTATCTATCTATCTATCTATCTATCTATCTATCTATATATATATATATATATATATTAAATAGTTGTTCTCTTTTGACATAAATTTTACATACTTTCTTTGTGTGCGTGTTCTGTGTGTATGCGCAGGCGAGTAATTTATTGCTCCTTGCGCAATAATTCTATTTTTAAGTCGCGAAAACAAATCTGTACAAACACATTTGACAATTAGCATATATGCAGACATACATACGGTCATGTATTGATGCTCTATCTATTAATAATATTATTTTATTACTAATTTTCTTTGTCTTAGTATTGTCTCTTTTTGCCACAACGCTCTTGGCCCCTGAAATCTTCACTATTATTATTACAATCTAGTTTTGTGATAAAAATCAACTATAGGAAGATGCAGTAATAAATTTATATTAATAATTACAGAAATGAAAGACTTTGTCAGAGCATTCTTGAAACTTTTTCGTTAACCTCGCATTTTTATAAAGTATTCTCATTTGAAAAGACCAACGAATATTATAAAGACCATATTATATTATAAGACCAACGAATATTATAAACTATTATAAAGCATATAAAGTATTATAAAAGACCAACGAATATTATAAAGTATCCTCGTTTGAAAAGACCAACAAATATTAGTGCACCTGGTGCATTTATGTGACGACTTAATTCGATGCAATTTAATACGAGAGGCTGATGGTCTCGACCCATTTCGTAAATTTGTTTTTTGAAGTTGTTGCTGAGAAAAAAAGGCGTGTCATTTGTACGATCAAATATTTAATTAAATCTCAGGAAAAAAAAACGCACGATAAAATAAGATTAATAAGAGATACAGCTTCTGTGTCATTACAGACGCACTGAGTGTATGAAATGTCAAGGCAAATATATCAACTTTTACAGGAACCGACTGGCATTTCGTCGTTGTGGAAAAGTTAGCAAACTGGACCATCAATAGCGAATCCAGTACCCACTAGGTGCGACATACTTGTGTGCTTGTTCCATAATTAAGCTATGCTTAATAAATAATAAATATAAGAAAACTGGGGTAGTCTTTCTTATTTTTTTAAAAATATGGGTTTTAATTGCTGCATTTGACTCTTGTACTGAAGTCTACAGTGCATGGATAAAGATCAGTCTACCACATACACCAGATTTACATATAAAACCCACGAAATATTTTTGAGCAATTTCTGTGGAGCGAGGTGGCAAATATACCATTCAGGTATGATAACTGTTTTTAGAATTTGCAAAGTACAAGAGAGTGAAGGTATCAGTTCGAGAAAAAATTAAGAAAATAAATGGATATACGTATATGCCTTTTTATGCAAGGGTTAAATAAAAACCCATAGGCATGTTGTGGTAAAAACAACAGCTGAAAGTGCATTAAGTATTCCTTGAGAGATGACTCTGGTTTCAGGCAAAGTTTTGGGAGCTGAAGCATCATTATAACTAAATAAGAAAATAGCAATATTTCACCAGTTTTTATTGGGTTTCCGTCACTGTGACTAAATTCCAGACAAAAGATATATTTCGTAATAAATTGCTAGTCAATGATTATGAATCTAGTCTAGATACCCCAAAATGAAATATCATATATATATATATATATATATATATATATATATATATATATATATATATATATATATATGGGGAGAGAGAGAGAGAGAGAGAGAGAGAGAGAGAGAGAGAGAATACTAAGAAGACTGAGACGTTAATTATCCATTTCGATTATAAATTATTTCGTGAACACCAAGGTGTTCAACACTTCAAACTGAAATCTCCTTATCTCCATCTTCTTATTATTATAATGCTCTCTGATCTACATTGAGCTCTCCCTGGATTTATATACTCCTCGGAATTATCCCTCCCAGTTACAAATTGGTAAAAAGTATATATATATATATATATTGCGATCAAGGCAAATCTAAACATTTTCGTCTTAATGAATAAAGTTAGATTAGATAAAATCTTTTCAATTGTAGCTGTGATAGAGTTAGTTGATAGGATAATATTTGTTGTTTATTTTTTTTGGAAGCAAAGGGAAAAAAGAATCTAAATTAAATTGGCTACAGTTGTATCGTCGAGGTGAAAATTAAGTGTTTATTATATTTATCCAGCACCAGTATCCTGTGCTAACGGATACATACAAAAAAAAAAAAAACACAGAACAATAAGTAAAAAAAAAACAAGACAAATTACAAGTAATAGAGGATGGTCAAATACTGTATAGCCAAACGAAGTAAGATCAGTCCGAATATTAATCAGATTAGTATCAACTTATTAATCAACTGGTGAAGTCTTTAATCATAGACTACTTAAGGCTATAAGCCAGGCCATCTGGTAGAGTGCTGAACGGGTGCTAGCTATTCTACAACAGCTACATAATATATAGAATAATTAAAGAACGAACAAGTAGGAAAACATTTATAAATTTAGCATGTTTCACTTTTTATTTCGCACGAGCATTGATGACATCTTAACATTTATTGTTCGTCTAGTGGCGATAGCGAAGTGATGACGCGTACAGGTTTGACGGACTGGCAGTATATGTCTGCTGACCTGCACACTGACTTTACCGGATATAAAGACGTTTGCCTCTCTACAGAGGCAGAGGTAGCATTCTGTTCTTCAAAAGGTGGCGAAGCAGCCCTGTTTCAGGAGAACATTGCTCATCAGATATCTGAAGAGGGCTTAGAAAAAATGACCTAAGCTTTAACATGTGTCTCACTGATTAAGTCTGGCCAATTAAGCGCGCCTGGGGAATCGCTTGAAATTAAACAATAAATATTAAATCAAAATTGAACTTCATTTGCTTGGATGTATGAAAGTTTATTGACAGATTTTTTTCCGGAAGGAAGAACCGCACTTGTTGTTAGAGAACTGAGCCACTTCACCATTAATGTTGCTGCTCTATCTGATACTCGCCTCTTTGATTCCGTTCAAATCGGATAGCATGATGATAGCTTCATATTCTTTCGAAAAGACAGGAAAGCAAAGGAACGAAGAAAGGCCGATGTAGGATTTGCTGTACGACCGAAGTTAGTGTCTCGCTTGAGTGAACTACAGCGTAGTAGAAGTGACAGGCTTATGACATTTCGGTTACACGTCGCCGGTAGTCGATATGCTATGCTACTCAGTGCTTATGCACCTAAACTTGTCTCTAAAGGAACTGAAATGTTCTCATTCCACAAGGCGTTGTGAGATCACCTTCAATCTGTTCCTAGGACTGAACTTGTTAGGGGATTTTAATGTCTTTATTGGAAGTGACTGGGAGTTGTTTTGGAAGGTATGGAACATGTAGAATGAATAGCAGCGGTCAACTGCTTCTTGAACTGCGCACAGAATTTCAACTTCACACTGCAAGTAAACCAATCCTAAACGAAGGTGAACAAATAACAACCTGGATATATTCAGTCTCCCGCCAACGGTACCGACTGGACTACGCTACAGGCCGTAAATGTTACATGCAGGACGTCTACACTGAAAAATCTCTACAAAGAGCAAAATGTTGGACAGACCATAAACTGTACGTGCCAAAATGTATTTTTCCTTTAAACCGGCTGCTAGAATTCGCACTACTGCGAAGTTACCGAAGTTCTTGGATATTGCAAATCTCCATGCCCAATTGAAATATTGAAATAATTCCACTAACTGGCATCGGAAAGCTCATGATCAAATCTACAATGCGACAAATAATACTCTGGAATTTGTTTCAGCTAAAAGTCGTGATTGGTTTTATGAAAACATCCAAATCATTAAAGATATTCTCAAAAAAAAAAAAAAAGGAAGAATAAAATTCAAGACCGAATGCTCCAAAAAGGGACAGCCATCGAGAATGCAACAACAGCTTGAAAGACAATTCAAAGAAACAAAGTTCAATGTTCAGCGTTTGTTTCTTGAGATGGAAGACACTTGATGGTTTCACTAAGCCGCAGAAATGCAAGCTGCTGCAGATAGTGAGAATATTAAAGAGTTGTACAAACTCACGAAGCAGACTTTTTTACTCATGAACGGCCTCAGTAATGTTCGTTAGATCAAAAGATGGTGTGAAGCTCAATAGCAGCATGATAGAAATCGGTAAGAAGTAGAAATAACACTTTCGGATATACTTAACAGAGATATAATTATAATTTTGGATATAAATGAGATTTAGGCAAAAATTCTCCGCGATAAAAATGAATCACTTATTTCCTGCAACTAGTAACCAATAGAAACATAACCGAACAGCTTTAAATAAAGAATAATAGAGGTATAATTGATTTATAATAGGTATTATAGTTCGAAATATTTAATAATCTATGGGTCCTCCTTTATTTTGAATAACCTTTTCAACCCTTTTTGGTATTGACTTGATAAGGTTCTGGCAAATCTCATCTCCAAGCATTGAATTCCATTCGGATATGAAATTCACAATCAAATCCTCTTTGTTGCTCAACTGCTTTCTCGAGAGCCTGTACCTTTATAATGCTCCATAAGTTTTCTATGGGGTTGAGGTCAGGAGATTGGGGCGGCCATGTCATAACACTCACCTGCTTCTCATCAAAGTATTCCTTCATCAATTTTGATTTGTGACAGGGAAAATTATCCTGCATAAAAATGAGTTTGGTGGGGTCGATTTGCACCCTTTCAGCAGAAGGGGCAGACAAGACTCTAAAATTCTCTCGTACTGCTCGCTCCTGAGGGTCTTTTCAATAGGTTTTAAGAAACCAGTTCCATGAAAAGAAAAGCATCCCCTAAACGGATGCTTGACAGTACTTACTGCTAAATTTAAAGAGCTTTCAAAGTTTCATCTTCGAATTTTAGATCGCTTATCCTTTGAATTTAGCTCAACTTTCGTTTAATCCGGGAAGAGAACATTTAGTAAAAAAAATCAGGCGAGTCACTTTTATCGAAAAGCACTGTATGTTGTTCAATAATGTTTGTGCGATAAATAAAAATTGTCTTGTATTTTTTCATGAATATACCGTAGAAAAGTTTAACGTTTCTCAGTAAAAACAAGTCACCGTTCTTCGTATTCCAAGAGAATTAGCACAAATGTAACCATCTTGGCCATCAAGTAAACTTTTATGAGATGGCTAAGTTGCTGCACTCGCACAAATCATTTATGCTAGTTCAAGCATGAATTGTGGTCTGGCATTATTGTCACGCATAGCTTGTCAAGACCTAAGATTCACTCAACAATAGATTCTCGAGAAAAAGTCACATATGGCCGCTAGTAAAACAGCATATGTTTACACTTATTCGCATGTACTGTTTTGAAACATTGGGAGAGAGAGTGGGAGAGAGAGAGAGAGAGTGTGTGTGTGTGTGTGAGAGAGAGAGAGAGAAAGAGAGAGAGAGTGACAGTGAGTGAATGAGTGAGAAAGATTTCAAAATATAACATAAATGATTCCCGTCCATTCAAGGTCACGTGAACAGAGATAACAGAGAAAATGAAAGTCACACTTTTACGAACCGGAAGTCACACTTTTACAGAAAGGAAGTCAGTACTTCCCCTAAATCAGAAGTATGCGAAAATAAGCCGAGACATTCCTCGTCGGCAACACCTGGTTTTTCTAGCTGTCATCAAATCATAATCTGTATTTATTTCTCATAATCTGTCTGTTTTCAAAAATTCTCTTTCTCTATCACAGTTGGCTTAAGAGATTTACGATGCAGAATACTCTGTTCAAATGTTAAATTCAAATGAGTTCTAATTAAGATACAGATACATAAATTGAAATAATATATTTCCGTATGGAGAAAACTAAAAAGAATTATGAGAAATAATTGGACAAGTCTAGTAAATCGTGATTATTTTTCCTCTCTCTCACTCTTCACACACACACACACGCACACACACACACACACACACATATATATATATATATATATATATATATATATATATATATATATATATATATATATATATATATAGAGAGAGAGAGAGAGAGAGAGAGAAAGAGAGACGTTTCATTGAATAATTTAGATAAATTTTGTCTACTTATTTTCAATTGGATACTTTCATATTCACATACAAGCACAAAATTGTTGTGTTCATCTGAAGTGAAGGGAATAACGCTGAAAGGGTAGAGGGATTGCCTTGACTAACTAATAGTTTTAATACTTATTTAAAAAAAAACAAAAATATCGACAACACCATACTTAGTTACCTCCCCTGAATCGTTAATCAACCTAATCACAGTACTCACTCAGCGTTCTTCACATAAAAAAAATTAATTTTCAGATGAACACAGCAATTTTGTGTTTGAAATGATTAACACTCCAATATTTGTCTCAAAATAAAAAAAAACACTGATTATGACATTGTTCTGCGTTGAAAGTACTCGGAATAAAATAATATGTATGAACATGATATTCTCTCTTCCTTTTATAATGACACCAAAATGGTTGTCCGTAAATATGAAAGGATACAATTGAAAATAAGTAGACAAAACTTATCTAAATTATTCAGTGAAACATGCCTCAATGAAAACATGCTGCCAAAATATATGCAATATATATATAAAAGTGAAAAATTGCTAGATGCAATCGTTATTTTCACTTTTATATTTACACACGCTCTATCTCTGATATTGAGCACTTTATCTCATAAATATAGCACATGTTAAGAGTATATTTCTTCACACACACACATATATATATATATATATATATAAATTCATCCACAGACAGACTGTTTCGCAGCTCTTCAGTGAGGCTAGACATCCGGTTGCCTCTAGCTAGGATCGAAACCCGACTGAATTGGTGTCAGTCGGAGATTCTACCACTTAGCAGTCGGTGAAAGTGAATTTTAGCGTATTTATTTTTAGATAAACACACACAGTAACCGACAGTGACTCAATTCGCTTTTGCCGAAGAGTCTCGCTATATCAGCTATAATAGTCACTGTTTACAAACCCACGGCTCTTCCTCAGAGAGCTCAACTGAAATTAATTTTTCAGGAGCCAATATATATATATATATATATATATATATATATATGCTGACTTTGAGGTCAATACCCAGCGGCGACAGTCTGTTTCATGCATAATCACAATCTTCAAGCTTTAAACGCAAAATTTTTGTTGGCTCTGGACGTTGTATTTATGGAAGGGGTTAGCCTAGCCGAATGCATCTAGCTTTTTTCTCAATAAAGTCGTTGGCAGGGCAGGATAGGTGTACGTGCTAATTTATACAAGGGAAGGGTACAAGGATGCAATGTAAAGCAACAACAAACTAGTGGAGGCAGTGTGATTATGTAGACAACATTTTGCGAACAAACGCTCGGTCTTATCATTCATGTAGAACATATTTTGTCACGGGTCACCTACGTCTCCATCATTGAAGACGACAAAAGCTCTTTTATGTTCACCGTATCTACGATGTCAGTAACATCGTCTAGTGAGACAATGATCTCTGCCATACAGCGAGAATTTTACGGGAATAACTTTTATAAAAATAAAGAGGATTTCAATTTGTTGCTGGCTAGTAAACACCCGAGCTTTCAGTCTCAGTGAGTACTTTCACTTCCAGTGAGATCTGAATCAACAAGTTTGTTGCAAAGAGTCACCATTTTTCAGATTTTAAAGATCCTACAGATTCTAGCAAATACTTTTAGAGATCTTGAAGAATACATGGCTGATTAAGAGTTGCGGGCACATTGAGACTAATACCAGAACACCTCGACTAAAACAATTACGACTGAGTATTGCGTTCGATCATTACTGGGTGTCCCATACTTTCGCTTAGAAAAGTATTCATAATAATTTAATTCTCTCTCTCTTTTGCACTCACTATCTTTCTTTCTATTTATAATGGCTGACTAATCGCTTCCAAGTCTGCCCGTCTGCTATGGTGCCTGACTAGTCCCTGTTGCAGACATCCACAGCCACATGCTCAACCTGTGCAATACTGCAACTATACTGAATGGACATTAGTTTGTGGGAAAGAGCACATAATCTATCGTGATGAATATTTGAACAAGTAGGATCAACTCTGAGATGGATTCCGAACAGTTTTGTCTAGACAATTTTACTTACACGCATCAGTAAACTGAGGCTATGTTTTTTTAAGTTCTCCATGCTGATATTAGCAAGAAGAAAAATTGAACACACACACCCACACCCACACCCACAAACACACACATATATATATATGTATATATATATATATATATATATATATATATATATATATATATATATATATATCAAAGTATAGGATTTGTGTATGCGGAATAAATTCTAATAACCAAAAATACTATTCTTAAAAGAATAAAGAAAGGAAATTTTGTCTGAGACAATAAAGGCATATGAATCCAAATGAAATTACTTACAAAAATGAATTTTACAAGTACACACACTTTGTGACACCTGCTGTAATAGACAGGAAACTATTAAAAATATTCATAGTAATTTATCAACTCGTTGCCAGACACCAGATATTGATGTCTGTAAAACGCAATCTAATTCTAGAAACTCTTCATGAGTCTGTATCTGAGAAGAATTGGCAAGATCGTTTTTCTGTGACCGCTTGGTGAGATTTGATAAAGTTCAATATGAATGAAAACAAATCAAGTTTAATAACCTATTTTAAACAACCTAGTCTAGCTCAAGTGGTTTGCAGAACTCAGTATCTTATTTAACCAGATTTATACACTAAAAATACCGAATCATATCAGTGAATATATTTAACATTCCATACACGGCAAAGCTGCAAATGCTTGCATTCAACAATTTACAAAAAAAAAAAAAAATTCTTTGAAAGTGATAAAGAAATCAATTGATATCTGGGTATTAATAAACGTCTTAAAAGTGTCTCCTTATTGGCGTTATTCACTGTCATCGTATCATCAAGAGACAGCGATAAGCATGATAGTTAATGCCGCTATCGTAACATAGTATCATATCCGATACAAATGTAGCCCTATAAGCTATCTCAGTGATTAGATAAGTGCCAGAGAATATTACCGCGAAAAAGCTAATAGCCGAACGCGGCCATCTCTGAGAGTATTTTCTTTCAGACATTATTTCACTTGTCTTCGAGTGCTTTCCCTATAAGGAAGGACACAAAAAGTGAATACACCTCTGTATATATATATATATATATATATATATATATATATATATATATATATATATATATATATATATATAAAGATAATTACCTGTAGAACAACATTTCCTCCTACAAAAACACGATTTTAAAACCCATGCCAAATTCACTATAATTAAGAAAATAAAAAAGTTCAGAGCAGATAACATTAGAAAGATTTTAGAAAATAAATGGATTCGGCACCTAAAAACGCTCCATCCAGATGGGCTTAATCATAAATTTAACAATATAGAATTAATATATAACCCCACAAATCAGGACCTACCCACATTTCCCATCCACACAAGACAGACATACTTGCAGAGGTGTTGAGGCCTCAAACTTATACACACACTCATACTAATATACACACATCATACTAACTCCCTAAGGACCAAATAACACAGACACATAACAGAGACACATCCCCTTTCCAGAAACCAATAAAACTGTCAAAATGACCAACGGAATTCAGAGCAGCATGAATTCATCCAGCTCTTATCTTAAATAACAACTTAAAAGAGACTGTTTGACTAACACAAGGATTGACCAAAATTCATGCTAAAAAATAAAAGACAAAAACAAATGTAAACTAGAGATAAAGTACATTTTCTCCATCAAGTCATTCATTTCTGTCGTTCACTGCTACTAACAAGCAGAAATTTGTTCTCCTGATGACAGCCATGATGGCCATGTTGGTCGAGGAATCTAACTGAAACAATAAAAATTAAAGAATATTAATATATAACCCAGTGTGTCTGAAGATTTTAATTTTTTAATATTTAGTAAAATTTAGATGAGTATGTTTGAATAAAATTTTTTCAAACACATTCACCCTGTACAAGGCCCAAGAACAAGTAGAGTGTTAAAGACAAAGGGATATAGTTTAAGTGGTCATGTGTTTAAGATAATGGTTAACCCAAGATTTTAACAAATTAAAATAGTATTGGTAGAGAATCATCCACTTGGGAGTCAGTTCCAAAAAGCAGCAATTTGTGACAAGAAGCTGTAAGAGTGGAAAATAATTAATCACCCAAAAGGACGCAAATAAGATTTTGGACTCTATCCAGACTGGAAAATGAAGAGTGGATGACACCTTCCCATAGATGACATCAGTATTCTATTTTTGGTTTGATCCGCCTCTTGTAAAGGCAGAGGATAACAGGAGGAGTCAAGGACTTACTAGAGCAATAAAGGGAACCATTTCCCCAGTATCTTTAACTATAGATCATATTTACGCGTTCTACTTGAGGTCTGGTTTGAGTTAGTCCCCAGGCACGGGACCACCTTGAGAGAGCACCCGTTCATTACGATAGGTGAAAATTCAAGGTACAGTCGATGATGCCAGATCGTCATTAGCTTGGTTAGAGGCATTGAATGTGACCAGCCAGATTTTCCCCACCAAACTGTTAAATCTAGGTCGGAGGAGAGATCAGCCATGGTCATTTAGAACTTTGAAGGGGCCCCAATATACCGTTGTAATATTATCAGCATAGATATTTCCATATCGTTATAGTATACTTTTAGGCAGATCAT